>JASAMX010024790.1:0-27907 GCA_030248175.1 Microlaimidae sp. YZB2_3
ACCAAATTTTTATTTTTGCTTTTTTTTATTTATATATTTGTCATAGATTTTTGTAGTTTACAAATTCCATTCACATGGATTTAAAACAAAACATCATTTGTTTCCTGCTTTTTGTCAATTTGTGGAATTTTTGGTCATTTGGATATTATAAAATATTATAATACTTACTCTATAACTGCAATAATTCCTAAATAATTTTTCTGTTAGAAAAAGGGTAATTTTTGCTATATACTGCAATTGGTTTACTACTAAACGCTTTGAAGTAAAAACTATCAAGGGAGACCAAATTATAATTTGCACTGACGCATTGAATTTTCTAAAAATTGCTGATGTTGTGTGACGCAAAAATTTTTCCGCATGAAAGACATGTGTGCGTGTCTAAATTAGTCACGTGAACGAACTGGAGCAGCTACGTTTGGTTTGTCTTTAATTGCAACCCATTTACCACATCAAGTGATTAGCGCGCTACAAAATATTGCTATCAAACTTTTGTCACTATCTACAAAATTATTATCTTTTTCCTTTAAAAAATTTTACATTTTTACAAAAAAAAAACTACTCGAAAATACTTTCAATTTTTTCAATCTAATATACTAACCATTTATTGTTTAAAAAGCTAATTTTTAGATTAAATATAGGGTAACTGACTTAATTTCGGCCACCTTTTTTTATTTTTTTGGATAAGTTTTTTCTGGTTTTTCCAATCGAACCAAAATTTGGTCTAAAAATCAAACGATAGCTATTTTTGTTATTCCAGTGCAAAATTTTAAAATTTCTGTTACACTTAAAGATCAGTGGAGGTTTAAAGTGTTTTTTATAGTGGCCGAAATTAAGGCGCGAGCCATTAACTTCGGCCACCTAGAAAAAATTTTTTCAATCTAATATACTAACCATTTATTGTTTAATTTTTTTAATCTAATATACTAACCATTTATTGTTTAAAAACTAATTTTTAGATTAAATATAGGGTAACTGACTTAATTTCGGCCACCTTTTTTCAATCCAATATACTAACCATTTATTGTTTAAAAAACTAATTTTTAGATTAAATATAGGGTAACTGACTAAATTTCGCCCACCTTTTTTATTTTTTTGGATAAGTTTTTTCTGATTTTTCCAATCGTCCCAAAATTTGGTCTAAAAATCAAACTATAGCTATTTTTGTTATTCCAGTGCAAAATTTTAAAGTTTCTGTTACACTTAAAGATCAGTGAAGGTTTAAAGTTTTTTTTATAGTGGCCGAAGATAAGGCGCGTGCCATTAACTTCGGCCACCTGGAAACTGGCTATAACTATTGCTGAAACGAGCGAAAAAATTCTTTATAAATACCGTAGTACGATGATATTTAATAACGGCAGGTTCTTTCACTTAAATTTAAGGTGACCGAAATTAATGTAATCTTAAAATGCACAGTTAGTTAAACGCGTTGCAAAGTGATTTTGAAGAAATTATCAAAACATGAAAATTAACAATTTTGAGCCTTAAATAGAAGATATTTTAAGGTTATATTGTGCTTCGTTCTAAATTTGATGCAGTTTAAACACAAAGCAAAAATTAAGAAAATCACAAAAAATTCACTTTTTGTATGAAAATGTTGGTAATGCAGAATAACAAAAATAAAATCTTTTGCAAAAACACTTTATTCAACATTAATCCAGTTACTTTTGTGCTAGTCCTTTTGTGTTTTAAAAATAAGCCAATTTTTTAACACCCTAAATTGGTGGCCGAAATTAAGGCCTGGCCGAAATTGAGTCAGATACCCTAACCTTGATTATTTCAGAAATCTTATTTTGCAGTTGCACTGTCGGTCGTTTGTCAAAATATTTCCATATTTCCAAATTACAAATGCCAAGAATAGTTCTAAAAACAACAAAATAAATTATTAACACTAAAAATTTTATTTATAATTCATCAAATTGAATTAACAATAATACTACTAAGGAGGAGATTGAAACACTTGAAGCTCTACTGTTGTAGTGGCGGAAAAAAACTCCCATAAAACTTAATTCATACCGGCAAGCGACTCAAAGGCTTGGAATTAAAGGGATAACAAACCCAAAATACACACACTTTTATTACGCTCGAGAGACAAAAAACATATTGTTTTTTTAATTAGCTTCAACGCGTTTTGTTTTGGTAGATGTAAAAAACTTTTAAATGAAGCTAGGTATATTTTTATATTACATGAACTGCGTCCAACTTGGAGTTTCTTATTAATTTAAACAAAATTATTTTTGGTGTTTATTTACTAATTACTTGTTTCCAGTTGTTCGAGAAACAGTGTAATATACATCATTATACGCTTAATGAATATTCTGGTTTAATGCCTTAGATTCCAAAAAATCAGTGGATGCGGTGGATATTGATTTTTCTAAAACATTTGACTCAGTTAGTCATCCGAAGCTGTTGCAAAAACTTAAATATCATGGAATTAAACGTGAATTGCATAAATGGATACCAAGTTTTCTAACGGGTAGAAAGCAAAAAGTTGTCATAGATGATGAAAACACTGGATTGTCAGTTTTTTCAAAACTCACTTCTGTCGTTAGCGGTGCTCGTCAAGGTGGCGTTTTAGGACCTCTTTTGTTTTTACTATACATCCACGACTTACTGAGTGCATAAGGCTTTAGACTAAAGTAAAACACTTCGCAGACGACGCAAAGTTTTACTTTGATTATGATGACCCAAACAAAAGTATACATTTCAAGCTAATCTAGACTAGTTTTGCGAATGGGCTTCCGATTGATAAGTGAGTAATGCCATGAAAAAATGTAACGTTTTATCGAGGTCACAAATAACAATATTCTATTTATTTTCTAAATAATATTTAAATAAATCCAGCCACTAGCGTCAAAGACTTAGGTGTACTTGTATCAAAAGACTTAAAATTCTCTTTTTACTGTTCTGAAATTTCAGCAAAAGCTTTTAATAGAATATCAATACTATTCTGAGATTTTTAAACAACTGATATGGGTGTTTTGTTAAGAGCATTTAAGACATAGGGTAACTGACTTAATTTCGGCCACGCCTTAATTTCGGCCACCAATTAAGGGTGTTAGAAAATTGGCTTATTTTTAAAACACAAAAGAACTAGCACAAAAGTAACTGGATTATTGTTGAATAAAGTGTTTTTGCAAAAGTTTTTTTATTTTTGTTATTCTACATTATCAACATTTTCATACAACAAATGATTTTTTTGTGATTTTCCTAATTTTTGCTTTGTGTTTAAACTGCATCAAATTTAGAACGAAGCAATATATAACCTTAAAATATCTTCTATTTAAGGCTCAAAGTTGTTAATTTTCATGTTTTGATATTTTCTTCAAAATCATTTTGCAATGCGTTTAACTAACTGCGCATTTTAAGATTCCGTTAATTTCGGCCACCTGAAAATTTAGGGGAAAGAACCTGCCGTTTTTTGTTATTTTTAAATATCATTGTACTACCGTATTTATAAAGAATTTTTTTGCTCGTTTGACTTTGTTTTGACGTTTTTTAAGCCAAAAATAAAAATTCAACAAAAAATACAAATTATTAAAACTTGTTTTTTTAAGATTTTGACATAATTATTTAAAGTCTTGCTAATAACTATTAAAGTTCGCAAACGGGAAAAATTAAGTTATATGTACCAAGAACAATACCTAAGGGTAAATTTGCAACCTTTAGGAATTTTTATTGTTCGTTTAAGCAATAGTTATGGTCAGTTTTTTGCAGGTGGCCGAAATAAATGGCACGCGCCTTAGTTTCGGCCACTTTAAAAAAAAAGTTTAAACCTTCACTGATTTTTAAGTGTAACAGAAATATTCAAATTTTGCACTGGAATAACAAATATAGCTATTGTTTGATTTTTAGACCAAATTTTGGCTTGATTGAAAAACCCAGAAAAAACTTATTTAAAAAAATAAAAAAGGTGGCCGAAATTAAGTCAGTTACCCTATATTCGCCTTTTAGTAGAATTTGAGTCTGATGTGTGGTCGCCTTATTTAAAACGAGATATTGAGTGCATTAAAAGAGTTCAAAGAGTTTCTACAAAACGATTTCATTTTAGATGTCAAATATGAAAATTGCAGAGCTATAAGTTTAGAAAAGCTTGAACTTTGAAGGTTAAAAACGGATAAAACTATTTTTTAAATTACTTTATAGTTTTGTTGATGCTAATCGCACAAAGTTCTTTATTTTAAACAAAGATGCGCGTACAAGAGGAAACGATTTTAACCTCACAAACAAAATATGCAGACTGGCAATAAAACAAAAAAAAATTTAGTAATAGCGTCATAAATGTATGGAATTCCTTACCTCGTGAAATTGTGGAATCCAATTCAGTGGCTACATTTACTAAAAACTAAATCTGATTCTACTATAATTTAACGTGTTTTTTTACTACGAATTTAATTTTTAGTACTTTACATAATTACGCTATCTATTTCTAAATATTTTATTTTCTTGTTGGTTTTTTTCCAATTGTATTGTTCACTTGATCGTGTTTGATAATTATCTTCGGAAATTTTTTATTGTAAATTTTTTATTAAAAGCGTTTAATTTAAGCTTATTCTTAATTTTTTTATTTTCAAATCTAAACCCTTAAAAGGTTTAGTATGATGTTGTTTGGAAAAATGCCAAATGAATAAATAAAACACACTTTATCAACTATAAAAGAGAATACCAAATATATACATGCCACATGTATGTACTGTTTCAAAAATTTTGTTTTAGCCATTGCAACGATCAAATTATTTAATAAATAAACTTATTTTAACAGTTGTTAAACTGCTATTTTTTTGATTAATTTCTTGTGTAATGTGTTTTTTAAACATTGTACTTTACAGTTACGCGTAGTTACGTGTGAAATAAAATATTTCAATCCAAAATACCAATTAACCTACTCAATTTTATTTTTAAAAAGAAGAAGTCCATCTGGATTTCTTGGAGGAAAAAAAGAAGTCTTGTGTCCATTGGAAGAATCAAAAAATCTATTGATAAAACCACAAGCCGCATTGTAAAGATATTCCAACTGTAAAATATAAAAAAATGTAATATTAAAAATAATCGTGCTAATGAAAAACAAAAATTAAATCACACAACCAAACAAAAATTATAGTAATGAATTTATTAGAAAGCATTAAATAAATAAATATACAGACTCATATTATCCTAATTAGCATAGTAACTTAATTATTATAATAAAAAAGTAAATTAATTTATCGCCATTCAAGGCTATCAACAAAATTTTGCGGGAGATACTGCGGCAAACTAATTTTTTTTGCGTACCCAAATCAGTACATTGTGTTAATTGCATATTATATGTTTTTAAGGTAACATTTTCAATTGGAACATGGCTCAGTAAGTAATAATTCATTATTGTGCATTTGTCTGTTAACTACGTTAAAATGCTATACTTTAAAGCAATACTTTTAACGGTGCTAATGTAAAACTGTCAATATTTCTACGCTTTTTTTAACTTTTCCTTATTGAACCAATAGTTTATTTTTGCAAAACCAAATTATTGTTCATTTCTTTATCAAAGTAAAAGATATGAATCAATGCGGTGCATTTATATTTTTTCGGTTTTAATTGGGACAGACCGTGAGAAACCGAATTTATTTTTAATAACGCTTTTCCTTAGATTGCATTTTCAGAAAAGCAATGAAAGGAACAGGTCATCACGAACATACTAAAACAAAACACACTAAAAATAAACTATACAAAAAAAACTTAGCACTTTGAGTGGGAAATTTCGAGCTAAAAATATGAAGTTTCTAAAACTTTTAGCAAAGTCAAAAACTCATAAGCGGAAAAGTGGGCGAACTTGAAGCCGAAAATTTAAATTCGCTAAAATTTATACATAAGTCTAAGCTTATATCATTTTTTTGATTTTGAATTTTAAAGTTCACATTTTTTCGAGAGTTTAGGTTGCCTACTTATGGGTCCAAAGACCTCGTACTTTCATTCTGCGTGTGAGAAGCGTTTTTTTTCTTTTCATTATCAAGAAGAGTTTTTCTTTTCAAAAATTAATTTTTTTAATTTTTAAAAATTATATAGAAACCTCTGTTTGAGTGCAAATTTCTCGAAAATTTTCAGGTTCACTCTCGCTTCTTCTACTTCCGCTGTGCAACAGAACATACAAGCGTTCGAGCATGTATCCATAGGACTGGTCGGAAACCAAAATGTTTGTGTGTTTGTGGTTCCATTCTAACATAAGTGCCAAATCACTACAGAAAAAATTATAATAAAAAGTATTAGAAGAAGAAAATAAACCACACAAAACTTTTCTGATATTTTACTTACCAATAAAAATTATTTCAGTACAAAATAAAAAAAAGAAGGCAATATTTCGATTTCCACTCAGACCTTTACTTTTTTATTTTGCACTAGTAAACAATTGTATACTGTGAAGAAAAAGTTTTTGCTTTTGTTGAGCTGTAAAAAAGCCCATAATTTAAATTTAGCGTTCATTTAATTTAACTTTTGTTGAAAATCAATCATGCAATTTTTATTTTCATTACAATTTTTGCCCATGAATATTCCCACATGGCAGAGGGGGCACATGAACATGCTATTTTTTGTTGTTGTAAGCAATTATTGGCAAAATCTTTTTAATAAAAACAAAAAAACAACAGTAAAACTCTAAAACAGGAGCAGTGGAACAAAAAAAACTACAATTTTTAGCGAAAGTATAAAGATTGAAGTAAAAAATTAACAAGCAAACAGTGTCTATTAACTAAGCAAAAAACTTAAACATTGGTTTAGATATAATTCTCGTCGAAATGTTTTTAATAATTGTTAAAGGCCAATTCACGATTGTTATCTAAAATTTTGAAAATTGTTGGCTTATTAAAATTGCACACACACCGTTGATCAAGAAATCATTTTTGCGATTTCTTATAGATTTTTTAATTTTTTTTATTGTTTAAGTATAAACAATATAAAACAAAAAACTGAGTTACATTATGTGTCTTGTTAAGCTTGTGATCTGATTAAGTGCCGAAAATTTTATGAGTACTGCATCACTTTGATAAGACATGTTACCATGATAGAATAACGATGAATCCAAACCCTAAAAACAAATTTTTGTTTAACTAGAGTTTGTAAAAATAGATTTGCACTGGTAAAATTTTTGATCATATCTCGTTAACTAAAAAGTAGATTTTTAATAGTAAATATTCAAAGTTTTATAGGAATAAATTAAGCTAAGTTAAGCTATAAATAAATTATTGTGTATACATTCCGTATGAATTGAATTTTCTGTTCGGAAAATACTTAATTTATTTTAAATGGAATTTATTTGTTTAAAATGGAATTTTTTTACACATATGTCTAAATAATTTCATAATCAAATCAAACTTTTTGACATATGCTACGGGGTTTTTGGTCTGTAAGTAAGAAACTTGGACCGTCAAAATATTTTTGGGAACTTAGAGCCGTGAAAATAAAAACTTAGAGCCAAAAGTAAAAAAAATGATGTAAGATTAGGCTTAGATAAAGGTTTAACGATTTCAAGCTTTCGAACCGAAATTTTCCCCTCTGTTTTCCAAATTCTAGCTCCAAGCTCCCTCGGGTCAAACTATACTAAATTTAACTTTTAAATTTGACAACCTCACTTCTTCGTTGCTTAGCATCGTACAAATGAAACTGTTCGATGACTTTGATCATGTCCGCAATGCTAATGTTTTCGGCTTCTGGGTGTTCCACGAAAAAACTTCGCTGAAATACAATTAAATCTGTTCCAGGAAAAAACTTTGCTGAAATACAATTAAATCACAAACCTAACTATTATAATCAAAACTAAAATCTATGTTTGTTGCAATATTCGAAAATTTTAATGTAAGGGGATTACAGCGCCTAAAGCTATTTTAATCGATTAAATTCACATAAGAGATATTCATGTGTGAAAAATGCGTTTGCAACTGTCTAATGACCCTAATTTTTTGTTGAAAAACCCAAAAACTACTGAAATTACTTTTACTGAACTGAACATCATAACGGAACGACCAATCAGCTGCGCGCCAACTATTGCTATGCAAATTAAACCACATCGTATAAAAATTATTCCTTATGTAACTGCGGTCCCTTACAAAATCTCCACGATGAGGTTAGCGAATGTGGCATGCGGTCTAAGATATTTTACTTATTATTCAAACGCGACACTGTGGACTGTTTAACATACTTAACATTAATGTACTACATAGAACAATTGTTTAAAACGCAGTCGGACATTCCTTTGCTCTTATGTTTTCTTGGAATAAACAATTGCAAATAATATCAAAAAATGACGCTATTAAATTACTGGATAATTTTGAAAAAAATTATTCTAAAATAATTACTTGTTTTGTAATCAAATTTAATCGAATGTGTAACACTCCATTGTTTTCTTTACCATATGTTGATGATTTTCGACCAGACAATCTTATGAATTTTTCCATTGACTGGTTTATCATAATCGTCTGAAAATAAAATTATGTTTTAATAACCACTGTGAAATCAAAAAAATTGTTTAAAACGGAAGTAAATAGCACAAACAAAATTTGATAGGTAAAATTTACTCAATTGAAATTATAATTTAATTTATTATATTCATAACAGTTTAACATATATATAAATCTGATTTCGTTGTTGCTTTTTGTTTTAATTCGAGACGACCGGCCCCGCACAAACGCGTGTAGTGTTTAAATTTTGATGAAAATTTTTTAAAATGTTAAATGCTTAAAGAATAAAGACGAAAATTTAAATGTACAGAAAGGTCTTGCAGATGATATAACATGTAAAAGGCGGTGGAATAAAGACATTTACCTAAAAACTTCAAAAAATTTTTACGAGAAACTAGTTTTGGACTAAAACATATTATTATAAAAAAAGCAAAAACAAAAAGTTTTAGTGCTAAAAGAAAGGAAAATTTTTGGAAAAATCCAGAGAAAAATATCTACACCTTTATGCTAAAGAATAAATTAAAAATAATTAATAAAAAATTAAAATAAACAGAAGGCCTAAATAATTAGAAAGAGCAATAATATATAACCATAAACAAAAACAAATGTTACACGTTTCTGTGCTTCTCTGGACGTGTAATGGACAAATAAGAAAAGTAGTTGCGTGTCATCAGCGGAGGCTACTCTACTTATTTTACAACTAGAAACAAGCTGAAATTTTTTATGAAACAATTATTAGCACAATGTTTAAAAATTTTAAGTGAAGAATAAAAAAGCATAATATGCATAAAAAATTAAAATTAATTTTAGCAGCAAGGTTCTAGCACGTGCAACAGACAAAAATCGATTTAATTTTAAAAACCTTAACTTACTTTAAGAGGTATTGCTGCTATTCCAACGCACTCGTGCCCAGTATGTTTTGACGCGCTTAATCCCCTGTAAAAGGAAAAGTATAAAAATCAGCATAAAGATTTGTCGTAAAATTTGCCCGTTTAATTTTAATTAAATTGTATATAAAAATTTGCTGTGAAAATTTTGAGTTTTTTAATAATTACCAAAAAAACTTTTACCATAGATTAATACTTTAAGAAACAACAATTTAAAACTTTATAAATACGCTTACGTTACACTTTTAAATAAAAATTGTAACTAATAGAAAATTTAAATAACGCACAAAATTAACACTAATCTAGTAAAACATACAAAATTAAAAAATTAAAAGCACTTACAGCTTTCCCAAAAGAGATGAACTTGATTTATGTCCGTTACCATGCTCACTTAAATCGCTAGCTAGTACAGATATATTTAAATACTGCGAAAGATTATCTCCAATGTTGCTGAAAAACAATGTTTCTTATGTGGTTTAACAATGGTTTTTATCACAGACTATGTTAACAATATTGATATTTGTTTTCAGCTTTTTTTAAGTTAATGCTGTAGATGCAAATTTTATTTGCTCGCTAAAACTATTTTAAGCTTCGATAAAATAGGTAATGTAAAAAAGTACACCGGGTTAA
Organism: Microlaimidae sp. YZB2_3; assembly: GCA_030248175.1. NCBI lineage: Eukaryota > Metazoa > Nematoda > Chromadorea > Desmodorida > Microlaimidae > Microlaimidae sp. YZB2_3. The sequence goes on from JASAMX010024790.1 coordinate 9,941, forward strand.
AAATTTAATGTATAAACGTTGTAAATCAAAGTTGTAAATAGGCCGGGCCGGTGTACGGGGTCTTTAGAGCCGTAAGTAGGGAACTTGGAGCCGCCGGAAAAAATTTTTGTCCTTTTTTAGGCTTTGCTTAGGCTGAGGCATAGGTTTTAGCGATGTTTGGCTCCAAGTTCCCTCGGCTCCATCGACCCTAAACCCGAGCCGGGCCGAGGCGGATCAGAACAGAACACGATTTTTAGTTTTTAGGGCGGCCCGGGCCAACTCGGGCCAAAAACTCTCCTGCTAGGGCTACACTGGATATTTACATAGCGTTTATTCTGATTTTTCCCCAAAAACAGCATATGTAACCAAATTAGCGAAAAAATAGGCAAATTTCAGAATAACTATGTAACTCATTCTTTTTAATTTTTCTAAATTCCTACAGATGCCATGGTATTTTTTCTTATACAAAAACGGAAAAACGAAGGTGGTATGGTAGTTTTTAGCCTCCGGCGACGAAAATTCTACTGAAAGAACTTACAATTGTAGACTTTCGTTCCATTTTGGATTCCCTACGTCATCTAGTGCACAACTAGTGAACCCAAGAGCTTCTAAATAAACGCAGTTATTTTTGAAGTTTTTTTTATTCTTAACAAATCACGGCAACATATTTATTCGGTTAAAACCGAGGGTAATTGCTTGAACTTTGAACCGTCTGTTCAAATAAGGAACTTAAACTCAGTCAATTTTTTATTTAGTAACCAAAGTTATTTGCGACTGTAAATTCCCATAATTTTGTGACGGCTCCATGTTATTAATTTAAGACTCCGGAAACGTCGCGTGGTATCAGCATTTCCTTTGAACTTTATAATCAGTATAATATGTTTGTTATAATAAGCCTTATAATCAGTTTATGAAAGACACTTTCAAATTTCAATGAGGTGGATTATACAGGGTGTCCATATACAAGATATAATAGAATATTGATAAATTGAAATGTTTACTTTAGAAACGACATTTAAAAAAACATATCAAACTCCAGCCTAAGTAGAATTTCGAAACTCTAAAAAGCTCAATTCTCAGGCTTAAAAACAGTTTGGCGTTTGCGCTATCTAAAGGCGTTTATTTGCCATTTTTACATCATTTATACTTCTTAATTTGAACAAATACTGGGAAAATTAAAAAACACTGTTAAAAATTAAAAAAAAACTAAACTAAGACAAAAATATTTAAGAAACCTTATTAGATTACCCAAAAATAAACATTTAGTTTTGAATCTTTTAGATATTTTTTGTGAAACATGAATTGGGCTTAAAACGTTGCTTAATAATCTTATTTTAAAAGTTTCAAATGGGTGATAACTTAAGTAATTTTAAATTAGTATGTAGTGTGAAATTCAACTTACCGGTGTTGATACATGCACTTGACCTTTTCCTGATCGGCGTAGGAGAGTGGGCGGGGCTACCGCCGGATTGTTTCCGATCGCTGACAGTAAAAAAGCAGTAGGGGTGACCCCGATTCCTCCCGTATTGTAAACTGTGGGCCTCTTTCACGTACAGAAACAACTGATACAAAGGCTTAATAAAAGTAAGTGAAATGAATAAAGTAATAAAGATTAGTTTAAATAGAGGTTATAATTCTAAAAAATGCTAAATTTTAAGGGCAGTTTTTGGCAAAACTATTATTAAGTAAATATAGCGGTACAAGCCCGGTTCTTTGTTTGCAAGTGCAATATATGTTTTAAAATCCTAATAAAACTGTGCTAAAAGCTTTTAAAAATAAAAAAAGTAAAACACCAGACAGTTTACCCGCTATACTGATTTGCAAATTCGTCTATACTTTAGTTGATCTGTTCAGTACTGGGCGCGCATTCTGACGCGCGGTTAAAATTTACTCCGGGTTAACTTTTTTTTACATGCTTAAGGATGCGAGTGAAAAATCAATTTTACCTAGGTAAAAGTCGGGTTAAATTGTTTCTATTGTTTTAAGAATAAGAATTTATCCAACTCGAGAAATGGTTAAATATTTTCTCCCGTAGGATTAATTTAATAAAAAATAAAATACGCGCATTCATTAAATTTTTTATTTTGCGCGAGGTCGTTTCCCGCGCTGGAGGCAGGAGAAAAAACATTGTATTCATTTTCTTTCCCACATGCATGCGGTAGCGGTTTAGAGAAGGGAGGGGAGTGAAGAAGGAAGCATAACTACCTGTTGTTTGAAAAGTTATAGTGGTGGCGTTTTACAGGACAGAATGCGCTGAAAATACAAACGTACACAGTGGTTCTCAGCTGCTGCGGTATATTTGAAAGAAAAAGAAAATTTTGTTGGTGGAAAGAGTGATTGCACCACAATAATGCAGCCTACCATGATTAAATTACCATTGCCACTATCTAAAATCATCGTCATGAGCCGCTCTTCAAATTTTATTTTTTTGGATTTAAAGCGTTGAGACCATATAATAAATAATTTAATTGGCTTTTTTTTCTTTCATTTTAACCAATTTATTTAAATTTCTGGGAAATTAGGGCACAATTAATACAAAATATATATATATATATATATATATATATATATATATATATATATATATATATATATATATATATATATATATATATATATATATTGTATAATGGCCTACTTTGCAGGAAATTAAATAAAATCGGAGGAAAAGAAAGAAAAAAAAGCCAATAAATATTCTATATATGGTCTTAATGTTTAAATCCAAAAAAATAAAATTTGAAGAGTGGTTATGACGATGATTTAATATAGCTGCAACTGTAATTTAATCATGGTAGGCCACTATTGTGGTGCAATCACTCTTTCATGGCACAACAAAATTTTCTTTTTCTTTCAATATAGCGAGCAGTGAGAACCACGGTGTACGTTCAGGGCATTCTGTCCGTAAAACGCCACCACTATAACTTTCAAACAAACAGAAGTTATGCTTCCCTTCTCTTCTTTCCTCCTAACCGCTACCCCACGATGCGGAAGAAAATGAATACAATGTTTTTTCTCCTGCCTCCAGCGCGGAAAAAAGCGACCTCGCGCAAAATAAAAAAAATTAATGAATGCGCGTATTTTATTTTTTATTAAAATTAAATCTACGGGAGAAAAATATCTAACCATCTCTCGAGTTGGATAAATTTATTTTCTTAAAACAATAGAAACAATTTAACCCGAATTACCCTAGAAAATTGATTTTTCACTCTTGATCCTTAAGCATGTAAAAAGTTAACCCGGAGTAAATTTTAACCGCGCGTCAGAATGCGCGCCCAGTACTGAACAGATCAACTAAAGTATAGACGAATTTGCAAATCAGTATAGCGGTAAACTGTCTGGTGTTTTACTTTTTTTATTTTTAAAAGCTTTTAGCACAGTTTTATTACGTTTTAAAACATATATTGCACTTGCAAACAAAGAACCGGGCTTGTACCGCTATATTTACTTAATAATAGTTTTGCCAACTGCCGCCAAATTTAGCATTTTTTAGAATTATAACCTCTATTTAAACTAATCTTTATTACTTTATTCATTTCACTTACTTTTATTAAGCCTTTGTATCAGTTGTTTCTGTACGTGAAAGAGGCCCACAGTTTACAATACGGGAGGAATCGGGTTACTACTGCATTTTTACTGTCAGCGATCGATATCCGGGCGGTAAGCCGGCCCACTCTCCTACGCCGATCAGGAAAAGGTCAAGTTCATGTATCAACACCGGTAAGTTGAATTTCACACTACATACTAATTTAAAATTACTTAAGTTATCACCCATTTGAAACTTTTAAAATAAGACTATTAAGCAACGTTTTAAGCCCAATTCATGTTTCACAAAAAATATCTAAGATCAAACTTAAATGTTTATTTTTGGTAATCTAATAAGTTTCTTAAATATTTTTTGTCTTAGTTTAGTTTTTTTTAATTTTTAACAGTGTTTTTCAGATTTCCCAGTATTTGTTCAAATTAAGAAGTATAAATGATGTAAAAATGGCAAATAAACGCCTTTAGATAGCGCAAACGCCAAACTGTTTTTTAAGCCTGAGAATTGAGCTTTTTACAAGTTTTGAAATTTCTACTTAGGCTGGAGTTCGATATGTTTTTTTAATGTTGTTTCTAACATTTCAATTTATCAATATTTTATTATATCTTGTATATGCACACCTTGTATAATCCACCATTGAAATTTGAAAGGTCTTTCATAAACTGATTATAAGCTATTATAGATAATAAACTACTTATCATTATAAAGTCAAAAGAATGCTGATACCACGCGACGTTCCGAGTCTTAAATTAATAACATGAGCCGTCGCAAAATTATGGAATTTTTTACAGCTTGAAATAGCTTGGGTTACTAAATAAAAAATTGACTGAGTTTAGTTTCTTATTTGAGCAGACGTTCAAAGTTCAAGCAATTACCCTCGTTTTAACCGAATAAATATGTTGCCGTGATTTGTTAAAGAGAATAAAAAAAACTTCAAAAATAACCGCGTTTATTTAGAAGCTCTTGGTTGATGCTTGTGCACGACGAGGGAATCCAAAATGGAACGAAAGTCTACAATTGTAAGTTCTTTCAGTAGAATTTTTGTCGCCGGAGGCTACAAACTGACATACCACCTTCGTTTTCCGTTTTGTATAAGAAAAATACCATGCATCTGTAGGAATTTAGAAAAATTAAAAAGAGAGTACATAGTATTCTGAAATTTGCCTATTTTTTCGCTAATTTGTTACATATGCTGTTTTTGAAATCAGAATAAACGCTATGTAAATATCCAGTGTAGCCCTAGCAGAGAGTTTTGCCCGAGTGGCCCGGCCGCCCTAAAAACTAAAAATCTGTTCTGTTCTATTGCCTCGCCCGCTCGGGTTTAGGGTCGATGAGCCGAGGGAACTTGGAGCCAAACATCGCTAAAACCTATGCCTCAGCCTAAGCAAAGCCTAAAAAAGACAAAAGTTTTTCCGGCGGCTCCCAAGTTCCCTACTTATGTCTAAAGTACCCCCGTACACCGCCCGGCCTATTTACAACTTTGATTTACAACGTTTATACATTAAATTTTTAACCCGTGTACTTTTTTACATGCTTAAGATGCTAGCTAAAAATCAATTTTACCTAGGTAAAAGTCGTAAATTTTTCGATTGTTTAAGAATAAGAATTTATCCAACTCCAGAGATGTAAATATTTTCTCCCTAGATTAATTTAATAAAAAAATAAAATACGCGCATTCATTAAATTTTTATTTTGCGCGAGTCTTCCCGCGCTGAGGCAGAGAAAAAACATTTATTCATTTTCTTTCCCACATGCATGCGTAGCGGTTTAGAGAAGGAGGAGGAAGAAGAAGCATAACTACCTGTGTTTGAAAAAGTAGACGCGGCGTTTTACAGACAGAATGCCCTGAAAATACAAACGTACACAGGTCTCAGCTGCTGCGTATATTTGAAGAAAAAAGAAAATTTTGTTGGTGAAAGAGGATTGCACCACAATAATGCAGCCTACCAGATTAAATACCATTGCCACTATCTAAAATCATCTCAGAGCCGCTCTTCAAATTTATTTTTTTGATTTAAAGCGTTGAGACCATATAATAAATAATTTAATCTTTTTTTTTTCTTTCATTTTAACCAATTTATTTAAATTTCTGGAAATTAGGCACAATTAATACAATATATATATATATATATATATATATATATATATATATATATATATATATATATATATATTAAACTTTGAAATAAATAATATTTACTTTTTTATTTTTATTGGAATCGATTTAACGGGGTAAACAGTCGGTGTTGCGTCAGAATGCGACCCCTGGTCTTTAAAAAATTAGCCCTAGTTGCAAAAAGCTCAGTATCGTTTTTTAAAAATCCATATGTTTAGAATCGTACGTTGACTGGCAAAAAGTTAAATACAAACAGGGATTTTATTAAAGCTTTTGACACAGTTTCACACCAAAAATTGCTTTCTAAGCTTAGAACATATAAAATTTTAGGAGGCCTTTTCTACTGGATTAAAACTTTCCTGTGTAAACGTATACAAAATAATCACGGCGGACAATCAATAAATGTGTAACTCACTCTAAAGTTTTGACTAGTTTGGTTATTATAGGAGTGATATAATTCGTCTTATTATAAATCAGCTAAAACTCCGTTTCTGAATAAGTCAAGGTTTTTTCCAGGTACTTTTGACCTTCTGACGAAAACACGAAGTGTGTATAAACATTAAGTCAAAAAATTTTAAAAAATTAAACTGGTCGCTTTTGTCTAAAAGATTGGTTGAACAAAGTATGAATGGGGTTTTAAGCTCAAGTTTGCTTCCTTTAGCATTAAATACGCTCCATAAAATATGCACTATATTTTGGCTTTGGTTTAAATTTTAATCATGTGTTTCCTTTGAACTTTTTTGTTCTATTAACTAATGCAAAACAAAGATTTCTCTTAAAAAGTGATGGAAAGATAAAACATTAAAGCTTTTAGTTTTGAATTAAGTACAAAAAATGATTAAAACCACTTACTCGATATTCTCGTTCCTTGTTGACGAGGTATGAGTGCTTCTCAAGATCAAATTCGAAAACCTAAAAAATATTTTAATTTTAATTTAAAATCAAACTTGTTAAAAATGTATGTTTTAAAAGGTTTGTAATTTTATATGAAATTATTTTCAAACTTATGAGGAAATTTTAATGGTATTAAAATCATGAATGTTATTTTACTTTCTGAATATGAGCAATTAAATCTTCGTGCTGACAATCCACTCGTCCGTCAGGAGGAGAGTTGTAAATAGAGTGCACTATTCTTCTATATATATGATCGCTGATGCTTGACGACATAATACGGTCAAAAGTAAAATTAAAAATGTTTAATTTACTTTTAATAAACCGACAAAATCATACAAAAATAAAAAAAATATGATTTTGATTAACAATACGTCATTAAAAAATAAATAAAAGCTTTTCATATTTTACACGCCCAGTTTACTTAAACCCATAATAGTGTAAAGAGTTTGCGCAATTGAAGGCTGCATTGATATGGCTCATAAAATCAAAATAAACAGTTTACGTTTGTATTTTGTGCAAACAAAATATTCTTAAGCAAATAATAACACAACACTAACTTCAAAAATACTTTTAAAAATTTTGAAGTCACTCATTTAGTCCTTTCAAATGTATGAATGTTAAATTTTTCTATATAGGTAACGTATTTATACCCACAAACTTTGAAGAAAGTTTTTCTTTTTATCTTTTCTTTTTAAAGTTTTTCTTTTTATTTTCTTTTCGTTAAAGAAACTTTTTCCTGGCAAAGAAGCACTTAGTTGTTTCGAAACAAAAAATAACCTTATTTTAAGATTATTTATTCATAAGTTTTTTGCTTTTAACAATAGCACCTAATTACCTACTAAAATTTTTTAGATTAAAAAATAATGCAAATTTGGTAATTTAATTCCTTCTGTGCCTGATATTTGAAATTAAACAAAAAGTTTTATCCAAGCAAAATTTTATTGTTGTAACAGATGGCAGGCCTATTTAATGACATATCACTGTTTTGTTAATTGTTTTGTAAATATAAGTTTAAGTTTATACCTGAAAACGTTTAGTAAGTTAAACGAAATACATAAAATTTAATTTATCCCGTTCGGACGGCTGCATGTGATAAGTTGAAGCCAGATAAGAGGGCTTCGAAGTAGGTAGAACGCGGCAGGAATGCGGCAGAAGCCAGAAGCAATGTCTTGGAGGCAAGTAAGGGGCAATTAAAACTTCTCGAAGGCAGGTAAAAGCCAGGTGGCACTGCCTCCTATGTTAAAACATATACATGTAAGGAGGCAGGTATAAGCCAGAAGTAATGTCTTGGAGACAGGTAGAAGGCAATTAAAAATTTCTCGAAGACGAGGCAATATGCAGGTGGCACTGTCTCCTATATTAAAGCATATACATCTAAGGAGGCAAGTAGGAGACAACTATATGAATCTACCTCGAAGACAAGTAAAAAGCAGGTCAGAGAATGGTAGATTTAGAATGGAATAAGGAAAGAGACAGGTTGAAAGCAGGTAAGACGTAAGAGGCACAAATTTGACGATGGAGTATTAAAAGTAAAAAAAACAGGTTAAAACTTTATTTTCTAATTCAGCAACCCCGTCAACACCGGGTTAATAAAAAAGATGGAAAGCAAATTAAAAATTTTTTGTATACGTGGTTCCGAACGCAACGTATGTTTGTGTCTATTATTTTTATATATACGAATATATATTGTTTAGATATTACGAATGTTTAAAAGTATGGGTTGCAATAAATATGTAAGGGGTAAATCTGAATGGGTTTCACCTTTTCAAAAAAGTGGACAAACAATTTTGTCAGTGTAAAATATTGTTTTAAAAATACCAATGGTTTTATCTGTGTAAAATATTTGTCTTTGTTTAAAAAAATTTACCAGAAATAAACAAGCGGTTTTATCCGTGTAAAATATTTGCCTTTGTTTAAATTTTTTTCAAAAAAAACAATTGTATTAGTGTAAAATATTTGTTTAAAAAAATAGACAAACGGTTCTATTTGTGTCTATAATACTTGCTTTTGTTTAACAGTTTTTTGAAGAAATAGATAAACGTTTATATCTGTGTTAAATAGGGAAGCAAGTAAAAAAGCAAGTTAGAGGCAGGTAGATTTCGAATGGAAGTAGGAAGGAGTTAGGTTGAAGACAGGTAGGAGGTAGAAAACTTGCGATAGAGGTAAAAGCCTAAATTTAAAAAAATAATAAAGAAAGGAATGTATTTGTGTCAAATATATACTTTTGTTTAAAAGAAAATTCCAACAAACGTACTCTATTCTATTCTATTCTTTTGATTCAAACGACTCGCAGACGAACGTTCATTTTATCACCTTGACAAGCAAAAAATTTATTGAATGTAATTTTTTATTGAAAATCAAAAGATAACAACAGTCTTTTGATTAAAAGACTTTTTTATTTTAAAATGAGCATCCGAAATATTTGTCAAAAACAAGATTTTTGGGAAAAAATTATTTTGGATAATAAAATTAAAATTAGGATTATAAGTTTTTTGATTATCAAATAAAATATATTCTTTTATGTAGTTTTTGACGTTTATAAAACGTAAATTTAAAGCATCGGACTACGTGAAGAGGTTGTAAAATAACCCTATTCAGTAGAAGGTATCAATCCATTTATACAATAGTTCATGATTAGTTCAAGGGGCACCGTTGTATGGACGTTTAACCCTAAAAAGGCAAATTCTGATATTCAGCGTGCTGGTGGTAATTTGGTGTCCGGAAATTTGATCGCCAGCACTTGATCGCCAGCACTTGATCGCCGAGCATTTGACCACCAGCATTTGATCGCCGCGCACTTGGGCCGGAATTCACAAAGAGGGATAATCCTCAGGCTAGCTCGGTGTTAGTAAATCCGGACAAATTACATTAGGTTTCCGTATACCTGGGGCTAAGTGTGTTAAAATTTCATTAAACGATAAAAAAAAAGATATAAAAAGCAAGATTTAGAGGAATTATTTGTATAAAAAACCGATAAACTTTTAAATCTCTATTAAATAATTGCAAATTTGTGTAAAAAGTGGCAGAACAAAATATTGTAAATATATGTTAAACAGTGAATTTTTCAAACAAAAAAAATAAAATTAGCTGGAAAACCTACTGTAATTTGTCCGGATTAATTAACACCGTGCTATCACCCAAAAATACCGTAGCTTACACGGTTTTTACACCAAATACACTAACACGGTGTTTGTACCGTGTTTACCCCGCTTTGTGAATTCCGGCCTTGATCGCCGAGCATTAGACCGCCGAGCAGTTGATCGCCGCAAGCATGGACCCCTATACTCCTCGACAGTCAGCGTTTTGAGAGGGGTGTGCAACGAATACATCACTGGCAGAATCTACATGTGCTCAAATCCGCAATTTTTGAGCTAAAAACTTTTTGTAAATAATTTTTTTTTCATAAAATTAGGTGGTTTTGATTGTATCAATGTATTTTTATATTTTTAAAATATGTTTTTAAAAATTTTATAGCATAATAAAATTTTGCCCAATACTAAAATTTTCCATTTTTACGCGTTTTTTAAATAAAATATTAGCACAAAGGATGAAATATTTTTACCACTTTTTTACAGATATAGTGCTAAATCACTAAGCAAAAAAATGGAAATTGGTAGTATTATTATGTTACTATGAACAAGCGTTAAGAAAAGATTATGCTATAGTCATTAAAAAAGGACCAACCTTTAAGTTTTTATATGTTAAAAAAATATTTTTATAGTAAAGCTAGAAGAATAATATTTTGTCAAAGTAATTAACTGATTAGTTACTAGTAAAAAAACTAAAAAAGATTAACATTCATACAGCAATATTAGGTTATAAAAGGTAATAAGTTTTTAATAAATCAATTTTTGTTCGAAATTCTTTTTATTTCATTACTATTTATTAAATATTAAACATTATATTGCAAACAATTAGCCCAATCGGGTGCATTGGTATGTAATTATCTAGTGAGGTGCCCCGAAGCTTAAAGCCCCAGAGCTCCAAAGCGGAGTTCCGCTTTTAGGACCTCTAGAGCAACTTCCAAGCTCCAGAGCTCCGGAGCTCCGCTTAATCTATCCGCCCTAATATTGCTTAATGAATGTAATATTTTTTTAGTTTTTTAGTAATAACTAATCAGTTAATTATTATTCTTATAGCTTGATTATAAACATATTTATTGGCACAAAAGGTTTGAGGGATGTTCTATTTTCAATGACTATAGTATAATTGTTCGTTAATTATTATCTATAGTAAACATAATACTACTGCCAATTTTCATTTTTTTGCTTAGTAATCTAGCGCTATATGTGAAAAATTAAGCGATAAAAATATTTCTTTACTTGTTTCAATATTTTGTGAAAAAAAGCAAAAAATGTGAAATTTTAATACTAAATGAGATTTTATTATGCTATAAAACTTTCAAAAAAACAATTTTTAAACTATAAAAAAAAAACATTAATACATTCAAAATCACCTAATTGTATGAAAAAAAAACTGTATACAAAAAGTTTTAAGCCCGAAAATTTAGGATTTGAGCACATGTAGAATCTGTCAGTGATGTATCTGTTGCACACCCAGAGATCCATTCCAAGGAAACGCCGACTGTCCAGGAGTATAGGGGTCCATGCCGCAGGATTGCGTATGAATAAATGCGATTAGTAAATGTATCATGATAAATATTTTATTGTTATCCTATTTTTTGATCCACTTAATATTTTAATAGATTTCTCAACAAGTCAGATTAGTATAAGATTAATATAAATTCTCATAAGCGAAAAATATTTTACAAGCACTTCAAAATATTTTATACCATGGTTTACTTTATAATTTTGCATATACAACACTTGATTATTTGCTGATTTATTTAAATTTGCCATATTCCAGATTTAATTTTGATTGTTTACATACTATTTAAGTAGTCCTTGGTTTTTTTTTGGTCCGGATTTGTCATGCAAAGTTAAAACATTTTTGGACTGGTCCGGATTATTCTCAAGAGGCGCTCGAGAGGCTGGCTCGAGAGGCTAACTTTTTTCACCTTTTGAATTTTATGCAAATTTCTTGTTTCCCTTCAACTCCAGCGAATCAACACAGCACCACGACTAAGTGTAACCTCGCGAAAACTATTGTGAACTCCCCGCAATTACGTTAATGTGTGTGCATCATTTTTTTATTGTAAAATTTTGCTTGTGAAAAAAATATTTTCAAGAACACATTGTTAATTACCCTAGTTCAGATGGTTTTAAGGTTTGGCTTAGGCTTAGGAAAAAGTAAAGTTTTAGTCTTTATTAAAGAACAAACTATTCATTAAATATTAATTTATCATGGTTTTTAGCTTTGGTTTAGGTTTAGGAAAAACAATGGTTTTATTGAAATAACAAACCATTAAATATACATTTCATGAAAATTTTAGTTTGATTTTCAGGTTTTGCTCAGGCTCAGGAATAAGTTTCTTCTAGACATTAAATAACAAACGATTTATTTTGTTTTCGATTTTTGGATTCGCTTAGGCTTAGGAAAATTTTTGATTCATCATTTAGACAAGGCAATGTTGTTTTGGCAATAAAAGACTTTTACTGCCAAAACAAAATTGCCTTGTTTAAATATTTTATTTAAATTTGTTAAAATTATGTTAGGTGGAGTTTTAATTATTTTGGTGGGGACTTTATACTACTTTGGTGGCGAGTTTTAACGTCTGCTTTAATGCAACACAAACTGCGGCGATCAAATACTCGGCGGTCTAATGCTCAGCGATGAATTGCGCGGCGATCAAGAGCTGGCGTTCAAATTTCCTAGAATCGGTAATTTTAAGTGCGCTAAAAAATATGAAATTCTATTAAGATAAAGATTAGCTTGATTTTTAGATTTTGCTTAGGCTTAGGAAATACAAAAAAGTTTTTAAAACTGCTTAGCTAACTAAAAAAGGCGTTTCCGCTTAGTTTAAAAAATGATTTTTTAGCGCGCTTGAAAATTAGCGCGCTTGAAAATTAGCGCGCTGAAAATTAAAAACTGCCAATAAAAATAAAAAAATTATAAAGTAATGAAATTGATTTTTTTAAGTAAAATATGATACTGATTGTAATAAATGAAGAGTAATATTACTGAGCAATAATAAAATTTATTACTCAGTTTATTAATGTGTTGTGCTCACTATAAGTGCTAAAGCCCTTTCACAAGCTCTGGCCCACTAGCCCTTTTTAGCAAAAAAAAGATACTTCTTTTATTTATACAAAAAAAACAAACTGTTTGCTTTTGCCGAAACAAAAAAAAACCCCACTTTTTTTGTTTTTTTTTTTTTTCTTTTTTTTTTTTTTTACTAAACTTTTTTTTTTTTTCCTTTTTTTTTTTTTTTTGCTTTCTTTTTTTTTTTCTCCTTTCTCTTCTCTCTTTTTTCTAAGCGTTTTTTTTAAATTATTTTATATTTATTATTTTTTTTTTTTTTTTTTTTTGTAAAAAAATTATATTGAAGGAAAAAAAAATAAAAAAAAAAAAAAATAAAAAAAAAAATTTTTTTTTTTTTTTGGGGCGAGAAATTTAGTGTTTGTTTTGATGTGAGAGGTGCTGGACTCAGACCCAGACCCTCATTAACATTATTTTAAATAAATTACTATTGTTGTTTTTTTTCACTTGCGAGTTAAGTCACATCTTCTTCGCCTCTTTTACTTTGCCTTAGGCTTTTGCTTTGCTTAGACTTAATTAAGATTTAAGATTTATTTCTAGCAAGTAAAGCATTATTACAGCAAATGAATACATAATGCAACCCAGTTGAGTTACAGAACAGAAAAAAATACAAATAAAATAAAATACAAATATCACAAAAAGAACTGGCTCACTAGAAAAAATGACTAAAGGCTTTATATCTAAAGCTCTTTATTTAGTCATTAATTAATTATATCCAAGATTAGTTTATTATAATAAGGATTTTTTAAAATGATACACAGAATGTGCACTAACCTGGGCTTCAGTCAAAGAATTCCAATTGTTTACAACTCTGTTAAAAAAACTGTATTTTCTACAATTTATCTTAGAATGCCTCAGTTTAATTTTTTTTGAGTGACCCCTAGTTACATTAGTGTTAAACATATAATATTTGTTAGGGTTTAGATTTACAAAACCATTTATAATTTTAAATGTTTCAGTTAAATCTATTTTCTCTCTACGCTTTTCTAATGTCTCTAATTTGAGTACACTTAATCTATTATTGTATCCATTATCTTGAAGGTTACATAGTCTAAAAACTCTTTTGGTAAATGTTCGTTGGACTTTTTCCAAAATATATTTATCTTTTATCATATATGGGTTCCAAACTGCACTCCCATATTCAACAATCGGACGCACAAAACTTTTGTAAGCTGCAATATAATTTTTTATAGAACGTGATTTAAAACATCTAAAAATTAAATTAGCTGTGTTCATAGCTTTTTTGGCAACATTTTGACAATGTGATGAGAATTTAAGGTTACTATTCATATAAACACCCAGATCTTTAACTAAATTAGTTTTAGGTAATTTCTTATTATTTAAGTAATAATCCATCTGGTTGTCTTGTATATCATTATTTATATGCAAAACTTCACATTTATTTTCTGATAGTTCTAACTGCCAATCAGATGCCCATTTAGAAATTCTATTCAGATCATCTTGTAATTTCAGTCTATTTTCGCTTATATCTGAATTTGAATAACTTGTGTAGACTTTTGCATCATCAGCAAAAAGTCTAATTTCAGAGTTTTTGACACATTTAACAATGTCATTGATGTAAATGAGGAAAAGAAATGGTCCCAAGACAGAACCCTGTGGTACCGAGCTAGTAACTGGGTATGGGTTTGAAATTGTATCATTTATAACTATTTTCATTTCTCTATTAGTTAAAAATGCTTCTAACCATTTTAAAAGTCTACCAGAAACACCATATTTATTTAGTTTGTACAAAAGCTTTTGATGTGATATTGTATCAAAAGCTTTTGCAAAATCCAAATATATTACGTCAACTGACTCTTTGTTATTTACAGCTAAAGTCCAATCATTGTAAGAATCAAGTAGCTGTGTAATTGTTGAGCTTTTATCTTTAAAACCATGCTGAAGATGAGATAATATATTTACAAAAAAGATAGAAAGCTCATACTTTACAATTTGCTCCATGATCTTACAAGAAAAAGATGTAAGTGAGATTGGACGATAATTTTCCTTATGACTTTTAGTTGATTTTTTGTAGGCTGGTGAAGTAAGTGCAACCTTCCAGTCTTGTGGAAGTTCTGCAGTATTAAAAGATTTTTGAAAAATTTTGGAGAGTGGTTCAGCAATAACTTTAGCTATACTTTTTAAAAAAATGGAAGGCATACCATCAGGGGTACGAGATAGTTTTTTAGGTAACTTTTTAAGAAATTTTAGAACATCTCTAACCGTAAAGTTTATGTTTTCAATTATTTGATTGTTTTCAGCTTCAAAATATGGTAGATGCATGTTGTCTTTTGTAAAAACAGAGCTAAAGTATTCTCCAAATATTTTGACTTTTTCAAAATCTTCAGTAGCAAAGCTTCCATCAATGCATTTGATAGGGGGGATATTTTCTCTGGATTTAATTTTTTTGTTAATAAATTTATAAAAATAACCTAAATTGTTAGATTTAAGGACTTTTTCTTCTTGGTCAGAATTAAATTTTCTAACACATTTTGTATATTCTTTTGAGATTTTTTTGAATTGATCTTTGAAATTTATGTTATTATGTCTAGATCGCCAAAGGTTTTTCTTTTTATTTTGAAGTTTATAGATGTGTTTGGGATAACAACATTTTTTCTTAGTATACTTTTTATATTTGTTTACTAATGGTACATGAACAATTATACCTTCTGTTAATATCTTAATGAAAATAGCCCAGTATTCATGAACAGTAGTTAAATTCTTAAAATTAACATCCCAGTTTTGAGCTGCAAGATACAAATTTAAATTTTGATAATCAGCATTTTTAAAGTCAGGTACCAAAAGGTTTTTTTCAGGAGTAATATATTCTTCATATAAGCTTAAGTTAATTTCACATTGAATTACAGCATGATCTGAGTTTCCAAAATTTGCCCTCAGTTGAACATAATTAAAAATTTCAGGATCATTAGTAAGTAATAAATCCAGGAAATTTTTTCCCCGTGATGGTTCAGGAACAATTTGCGACATTCCTAGTTCCAGAAATTTTGTAAAATATTTTTTTTCATTTTGGGAGTTACTTAGTATGGTGTCTATATCCCACCTAATGCCTGGTAAGTTCATATCGCCTATTAATAGTGTTGTATGTGTGTGGTTGGTTACAAAACATTTTATGAAATCTAATAATAGCAAGTCTTCATCAGTATTAATGTTGGGAGGTCTGTAAACATTAATTAGACGGATTTTGTTACTTGTAATAATAAGATCAACTAGTAATACTTCCAAATTTAAATATTTATCTTGAGTTGGAACTAAACTGTATTTAATGTTTTTGTTTACTAGTATTAGGACGCCCCCACCTTTCCCTTGTAATCTATCCTTTCTAATCACATTATAGTTGTAATCTTTAATCAATAGTTGAGTTGGAAATGATTCAGTGAGCCAGGTCTCTTGTACAACTATCACATCGGGGGACCCATAGTTTTGATCAGCACCAGAAATTAAGAGCTCAAACTCATCCAGACAGTTTAAGAGAGATCTTGAATTTACTGATATTATATTAAGTGATTTAATTTTGTTACTTCTGGTTATGTACTTAATTTTTGAATTTACATTTGATGGTTTGCAACTGGGTTGCTTTCTTTCCTATTCTGAACTTTTGTCTAAGCTCTTATTTTCCAATGTGCAGTTGTTTTCGACATCATAAATATATGGATCCCCACAGTCACTGTATCTCACAAACACTTTTCTTTCTTTGCTGCGCAGTTCTTTAGCTTTGTGCAAAAGAGGCACTTGTTCACTTCGTTGCTGCATGGTGAGAGATGGTCTCACATAGATGTTCTTAAATTGTTCCGTTTTGCGCAACTTGCCGTTGGAACGCACAAACTTGTTACGAATGGCGTTATTGTGGAAACGGACCTTCATTAGTCGGGGTTTACCAGGTACTTGTTTACCAATACGGAAGCAATCGACAGCCGCATTAATATGTTCCCCCTGGCTGCCAATTGCCTCCTCCACTAAGATTTTGACTTTGTTTTGATCGGCTTGCTGATTGGTGGACTCTTCAAGACCAGCGATAACAGCCATGGTTGAGTGTTCCCGTTGAGTCTCAGCCTTTTTTAGTCGATCCTCAATCCATGGAAGCAGTTCCTGTATAACCCTGGAACAGATTCTTGCAATCATGTCCTCATTGCATGGCGGAGAAAAAGAATGGATCTTCTCCAAATCTGAAATTTTCTGCTGCAGAAGAGCATTCTCCATTTCCAATTTGGCAATTTGGTCATCCTTCTTTATCAATCTTGTCTCCATTGGTGTTTTTGGCATTTGCAGTGGTTAATCACTAAGCAAAAAAATAGAAATTGGTAGTGTTATTATGTTACTATGGACAAGCGTTCAGAAAAGATTATACTATAGTCATTAAAAAAAGACCAACCTTTAAGTTTTTATATAGTAAAAAAATATTTTTATAGTAAAACTAGAAGAATAATATTTTTTACAAGTAATTAACTAATTAGGTACTAGTAAAAAACTAAAAAAATTAACATTCATACAACAATATTAGGTTATAAAAGGTAATAAGTTTTTAATAAATCAATTTTTGTTCGCAATTCTTTTTATTTCATTACTATTTATTAAATATTAAACATTATATTGCAAACAATTAGCCCAATCGGGTGCATTGGTATGTAATTATCTAGTGAGGTGCCCCGAAGCTTAAAGCCCCAGAGCTCCAAAGCGGAGTTCCGCTTTTAGGACCTCTAAAGCAACTTCCAAGCTCCGGAGCTCCGCCCTAATCTATCCGCCCTAATATTGCTTAATGAATGTAATATTTTTTTAGTTTTTTAGTAATAACTAATCAGTTAATTATTATTCTTATAGCTTGATTATAAACATATTTATTGGCACAAAAGGTTTGAGAGATGTTCTATTTTCAATGACTATAGTATAATTGTTCGTTAATTATTATCTATAGTAAACATAATATTACTGCCAATTTTCATTTTTTTGCTTAGTAATCTAGCGCTATATGTGAAAAATTAAGCGATAAAAATATTTCTTTACTTGTTTCAATATTTTGTGAAAAAAAGCAAAAAATGTGAAATTTTAATACTAAATGAGATTTTATTATGCTATAAAACTTTCAAAAAAAAAACAATTTTTAAACTATAAAAAAAAACATTAATACATTCAAAATCACCTAATTGTATCAAAAAAACTGTATACAAAAAGTTTTAAGCCCGAAAATTTAAGATTTGAGCACATGTAGATTTTGTCAGTGATGTATCTGTTGCACACCCAGAGATCCATTCCAAGGAAACGCCGA
>JASAMX010024795.1:0-17689 GCA_030248175.1 Microlaimidae sp. YZB2_3
CCCTAAAAAAAACAGAGAATAGTCTATTATGATTAAGTGAACGAAAAACGATTCTGAGTGATTATTGGCGTATACAGAAAGGCAAGAGTCGCATCTAGGGATGTCTACTAAAATTAAGTTTTAATTCTAGTATAGTATAGTATAAGATCTGTGATTCTAATTCTAGTATAATATAATACAGTATAAGACCTATGAGTTTAATTGTAGTATAGTATAGACTAGTTCGGAATAAGCGTCTTTTACTGTACGAGGGAGGGTACAAAAAGAAAAAAAATAAAATTTGAAAAAATCTTAGCTTTCTTAGTTTCTTAAGTTTAAACCTATACTTCATAAAAATTGCTACACGATGATTTGTTTCACTACGTTGAAGTGCTGTAATATATCAGTTTGTGCTAAATAAATTTTTGTCTTTTTAATTAAACGTCACAATAGTTTAAAATCACCATTAAAATAGTATTATCCTGAACAGTGATTTCAAATTAGTAAAAATAAAGATTAAATTTGTGCTTTTAAACTAATTTTAAACCTACATAATTTTTTTTAATGTTTTGCTTGTAAAACTATTTAAAACTTAAAAATTAATTTTAAAAAGTCCATTCCAAACTTTTAAATTAAGCATTTTCTGTAATTGAAACATTAAAAAACTGGGAACCAAGCGCGCCAGCAGCGCCGTACCTACGAAGCGGCAAAAAACTTAAAATCCCCAAAAGCTGCTTTTGCTTTTGCAATATTTAAAAAGTATTTAAGAAATTTTGAAGAGAAGGGGTCGAGATTTTAAACCAATAAATATTTGAAATATTTTAAACCATAAAATGTACTAAAGGTAAACCCAACGTGGCTGCAACAGTTGTTCGTTGGACTGAAAAATGCCCCCATTAAGTAACCACTCAAATCACAAGAATCTGACGCTACTTGTATCAGCCAATCAGAATTCAGAAAATGAAAGATTTGAAGTAGAACTCAACTTCAGATGGTAGTTTAGGAATAATTCTTATTTTGTGACATAAAAAAAGAAAATAGTTGTTGAATGAACACGTGAACACACTGTTGCAGCTACGTTTGGTGTGTCTTTAGTCGCTCGCTGTTTCTTAATTTTCCCTCTACATATGATTGGTGCTAGTAGTTATGTACCCTCTTCCTAACACTAAAAAACCCTTATTCCGAACAGTATAGTATAGTATAGTATAGATTTTTAAATTTTCTTACTGGTAACGTTACTAAAGATGAATTCTATCAGGGTGAAAATAAATGAGTAGTAAAGTAACCACTCGTTTTTTGAGAAAATATCATGTGCAGAGAAACACATGACGCAACTAAATAATTGGTTACATAACCACTGAAAACTTTTTTTTTAATTTTTCCTGCTCACGGATTTATTGTTTATTCCTTCCTGGCGTAGAGCGGTTACGCCCTTAATTTCAGCATGAAAGAATTTAGCTTTAGTAAGACAAGTATACTGAAATTAAAAAAAAATTAATTCTAGTATAAAGTAAAACTGCATTAAATTCTTGGATAAAAGTAATTTAAACTTTTAATGTAATTTCAAATTACTCAGCACTTAAACAACAAAGTGTTTTAGTAAATGTTGTTGTTTCTCTGTTTTATTTCAAAATTTAAAAAAAACGCACGATTATGAAGAATCACGACGGTTAATTAAATGTACACAAAGGTCTCGAGAAGATTTAAAAATAATTTGTATATGACGTTAGTTAACGAAGAAAAAACTCGATCATAATACACTTGAATAGCATAAACATAAAACAAATTTTCAAAAAAACCCGCTGGTTGTGCATACTTTTTTCTTCCTGATTTCGTCCGATCTTATACAAATTATTTTCAATTCTTCTCGAGACCTTTGTGTACTTTGAATCAATCGTCGTGATTCACCATAATTTATCACAAAAAATCTATTTAAACGCATACAATGTTGCCGCATACAATAATATATGGCGTTGATAGTGCAAACACTATTAACACCATATATTATTTTGGAAACATTAAAAATAAATAAAGTACATTTTTGGGGATTGGTTCTACAAAACTTTGATACCCATGCAAACTCTGATTGGTATTTTTTTTAATCACTCATACCAAGAATACATAACAAAGAATGTATCACTGTGTATTAATTTTCTGTCCTATCCGTGCATCGCTTTGACAGAAATTTAATCCCCCCCGAGGTTTACCGTTTTTACAATCCACAATGTACCCCCTAAAAATTTTTGGGGGTACATTGTCGGATGCAAAAATGGTAATCATTGGGTGAATCGAGTTGAAATTTATATTTTTGAGATCAGCGTGTCGAAAGCTTTAATATGAGTACAAACAAGACGGTATTATAATAAATATATAAAAATGACGCCCAAAAAAATTTTGGGGTACATTGTGGGTTGTAAAAATGATAATCATTGAGTAAAATGAGTTAAAAATAATTTTTTGACATTAGCGTGTCGAGAGCTTTGATATGAGTACAAACATGACGGTATTATAATAAAATCACCGCTTGAGAATTTTAGTGGGTACATTGATGGGTGCAAAATTGGGTAACCACTGAAGAAAATTTAAAAAAACTATATATTTTTTTAAATCAGTGCGTCTAGAGCTTTCATATGAGTATAAACACGTCACTTAAAATGAAAAATGACAATTTTACCATTTTTAAAATTTGGGGGTAAGTAACCGGGTAACCATACAAAATTTTAGCCTAAAATTAACATTTTTAAAATTAGCACGCATAGAGCTTTCAAACGAATATAAACACGGCTTATAAATAATAAAAACAAAAAATCACCCTTTACTAATTTTGGGGGTACAAAGGGGTCTGCATTTTGGTTACCCGAGCATTTACAGCAATTTTTTATATTTTTGAAATCAGCACGCCGAGAGCTTTAAAACCATGTATTTCTCGCGTATGTAGAGGGGCTGTGTCAAAAGTCTTATGTTTAGGGGTCAGCCATTGCAGTGCCTTAGGGCATCTAAAAATTTTTGGGACTATCACCAAAATGTGGAGCTTAAAATTCCCAATAAATCGCCCGGTCTCAAACCTGTGGCTTGAACAGTTTTTAGGCATGATGGCGAAATATGCACAATGTGTCCCCCATACAAAGATTTTTAGCAAAAATCGTAAAATTGACCCCCTTTAACCTTTCGGGGTACCCGACCGAGGTCGGTTACCCTTAACAAATTTTTGAGCTGAGGAAAGTTACCCCTGTATTTTTGAGCTAAGGAAAGTATGGGCAATCTGCACAAAAATTTTCAGACGTAAGGACCCATACGGTAAAAAGTTAGAAATTTGGCCGAAAAAAATTGACCGTAAATTTTGAGGGTTTTGGGGCTAACCCCCCAAAAAAATTTTTTTCAGGAGATAGTCAAAAGTACAAGGACCTTAACGCGAGATATTTGCATATTGATCGCAGCGCGTTGAAAAGTAATAAGAGCGCAATCAAAATTTTTCCAGTATCGCTAAAAAAACAGAGCAGTAGTCTCTTAATTGTTTTTGAGCTTGAGTAGTCACAATTAAATATGTAACTAAGCATTTGAAAACTTGGCTAATTTTCGAAATACACGTAAAAAAATTAGTGATAACGAGAATAAAATTTTCCCAAACAGGGAACACTGTCCTAGCTTCTTTTTTTCCAAAAACAATGCAATACAATTTTTGTCTTGTATTCGGTAGTTTGTTTACTAAACAGATTAAAAATTTATTTGAGTAATAAAAAATTACATTAAAGCAACTAAACACATTGAAGCAAAGGTTAACAAAGATTGAACTGAATTCAATTTAATAAATTTTAGATCAATCCAAGTGGCTGGTAGTGGACTACCGTTAAATACGGACGGGGTCGTAGAAAATAAGACTAAAACACTGATATATAACACTGGTTGTATAAAATAAAAGGTTTTTCACTCTAAACTGCCTCTTGTTATTGTTATATTCACCAAACATCGCAAAATTAGCATGCAGTCTTTTGTCGTTTTAGTTAAAAACAAAATAATATCTAACATTACAAATTAGTGATGTTCCTGTGAGCTCCGAAGGCAAACTCTGGTTTTCAAAGCTCAGAAGCTTTGATTTTTAAAACTACGGAGCTTTTTAGCTTAACAACATTTTGGTGCAAATTTCCTAAATAAATAAAGAAATAATACAAAATATTGTTTTCCCCATCTTTTTATATAAACTGAATATTTTTCCAAAACTTATTAAAACCTTCCAAATAGTTTTAAAAACGCGGTTAAAATATATTAATATTTTTAGATTAAAAAAGCTATATTTTACTCAGTTACCACGAGGCACAGATAAGGAGGCTCTTTTTGCTTTAAATAGCCGAAGCTCCGGATCATATTCGTCGTTACTCTGACACAATGAGTCAGAAGCGTCGTGAAATACTCGTAACTGTGACTCTTTTTATCCTTTAACACACAAATAATATAAGCGTTATGAGTCAGAGTCACGTTGATTTTATACTGATTGTGACTCTTTCTGTCAGAGTAACGACGATATGTTAATGTAAAGGGAACATCACCACTACAAACAATAAATGAATATAATTTCTTTTTTTTAAATCTCGAAGAAAAGCGAAAATAATTAATAAAAATAAAATATCACAAGCAAAACATTATCACCGGAAAATCACACAAAAATGCATAAAAATGGAAAGAAATAATTTTTTACTATTGAAAATATAATTAAATATAGAAATTAGTGAGCTCCGCTCCGGAGCCTCAAAACGCAAAAAAAAATAAAAACTCAGTAGGGAAAAAAAAAAAAAAAAAAAAAAAAAAAAAAAAAAAAAAAAAAAAAAAAAAAAAAAGTGAAGAAAAAAAAAAAAAAAAAAAAAAAAAAAAAAAAAAAAAAAAAAAAAAAAAAAAAAAAAAAAAAAAAAAAAAAAAAAATAAAAAAAAAAAAAAAAAAAAAAAAAAAAAAAAAAAAAAAAAAAAAAAAAAAAAAAAAAAAAAAAAACAAAAAAAAAAAAAAAAAAAAAAAAAAAAAAGCTCCGCAAAATCCGCAAAATTTTGTGTTTAAAAATAGTGTTGAGATGGAAATTCTCTTGGTTATATATTTTTGGAATTAGGTTTTAACGCTCTATTATAGACTTATCATATAATTATAAATTAACGTTTTCATAATCCTTTTTTTTGTGATATGTAAATACAAAATCGCCAAAAACATACAATTTTAGTTAATAATTTAGAGTTTTTAAATATATTTTATGTATTAAATACAATATTTTATTCATTTATTATGCATATTTTTATGTTCCTCAACTTTCCGCAATTCTCTTGTATAAACATTATATGAAAATTACATAAATGACAAAAATAAAAAAATGACTAGATTTATAAGCAAGGAAGTTGTATAAGACAGTACCATAAGATTTTAAAAGCCATATATTCATATAAATAAAATTATATAACAATAAAAATACAGACATAAATGGGCATGCAGACGTGTTAGGTGGGGTGGGGGTTACACCCTCTCCTAAAAAACCCCAAAATTGCCGACTGGACACTTCCGTAGTCATTTTTGTTGTCAAGGGGATATGAATACGAAGCTAGTTCTAAATAAGCGTCTTTTACTGTACGAGAAAGGTTCCTTACAAAAAGAAAAAAAATTTGAATAAATCTTAGTTTTCTTAATTTCTAAAGTTTAAACCTATAGTTCATAAAAATTGCTTAATATGTTTCACTACGTTGAAGTGCTTTAATATATCAGTTTGTGCTAAATAAATTATCGTTTTTTTTTAATTAAACGTCACCATAGTTAGAAATCATTACTATAATAGTATTTTCGTGAACAATGATTAAAAATTAATAAAAATAAAGTTGAAATTTGTGTTTTCAAACTAATTTTTAGTCTATAATCAAAACCCTCACCCTCAAAAAATCAAAATTATAATTTTTAGTCTTAGGTATTTTGCAATAATTTTATAATGGAATATACATGAAGTCAATATTTATAAAACTATGATAATACTACGAACTTTATAAAAAAAAATCAAATTTAACGCAACTCGTTAATAAATAAACAGTTCAAAATATCACAATCCTAGCCCGCAACATCTCGCAATATTTAATTCTCCTGACTGTCAAAATCAGAGCATTCATTCCTGATACTAAAGTTGACACGTTACTTGCTGCACTCGCGTACAATTTTTTTTCCTGTAACGTCCAATAACATTTCGGTTGTTTTCTTAATAATGCATGATTCGTTTTCCTAATAGTGCGTGAATTGACTTTACAGACGCAAAATCTGGGATTTCTGATCCTTCTTATTCGTAATGCATCACGCCAGGCTATTGTACTGTTACTGATGGGATAATTCATTTTGACACAACGAATATCTCAGGGTGTCCGGAAAAAATAGCTTCTGCAAAATATCTTCTGGAAAAAATATCTTCTTTCAGCAGTAAATTATTCAATATTATTAAAAACTTTTAAAGCTTTTTTTTAAACTTTTTTATGTCGTTTTAGCTTGATTTTAATTTCGCTTTAACAGTCAAGCTTATTAAAGTGTGATAATTACCCAAATGAAAAAAAGCCTACGACATTTGCAGGGGCGTAGCCAGGATTTTGGAAGGGGGGTTACACTCAATACTAATTTTTCAAAAGGGAGGGGGTTGTAGGGGGTTGTACAACAAATTTTCAAAATACCGTACAAAGACATTAAAAAAGAGTAAAAATTTTTACGCTTCGCACTAAGTCATTCTGTTTTTGCTGTTATTTGCACTATTTTTTAAAGTTAAATTTACTTTTAAATTTAAAAAGGTATAACATTAAAAAGCGTGCGACAGCACTAAAAAATTTTAAAAAATGTCTTTGAAATTCATTAGAAACATCACTTAAAAGTTGTAAAAAGGTATATAAATGTCGAGCGCTGAGCAGTTTTTAAATTTTAAAAATTGTTTTTTAGCACCCTCAAATTTTTACCTCGTCCAGCCCAAAAGGGGGGGTTACAAATTTCATAATCTCCCCTGGCTACACCCTTGGACATTTGTGATTTCATTAAAAGCGGTCAAGCGTCTGAAGAGAGAAAAAGAAAGGGATTAAATTCATTATGCGTAATTTATTAGAAAAGAACACCATGAAACGTCCCTTCTAATTACTTGCTTAATTGCTTAATATAAAGCGTATAAATAACAATGAGTTAATAGCATGTTAAACATCATAGTTAAATTTAACCCAAAATAATCATTAAACATGATAATTTTAGACCATTGACGCTGTTAAAACACGAAACTATTTAAAAATAGCAGGAAATTTTTGGGTGGGTTAATCGAAGGAGGAGGAGGTAATGCAGGAGATTACTTTTTATTAATATGTTGGGTGGAAGAAGCATGATTGGAATTGACGAAATGACCATCACTCAGTAACTAAACATTTACTAATATTACAATAATTGCTTTTTCCTCCAATAAGTTTTGCCCATAAATCCATTTCATAAATATTTTCTTCATAACGCCCTTCTTCTTTCCCTCCATTCTGAGATTTCAACCAGTAAACTACAGACAAGAGACACAATGAACTACTCTGACTAAAATAACCTAGCACTTGTATATAAATAATGATAAATAATTAAAATTAACACTAAACACAAACACTGTTTAAATCGATGCCGCGAATTTAAATTAATTGCAATTATGATTTAGAATTTGTTTGTTTGTTTGTTTGTTTGTAGAGATATCCCAATCTTCCCATATAAAATGGAAATTGCTGTTTATATCATCTTGCACAATATTAGCACTCACAACTAATAGGGGCCAGTGCAGCATAATATGATTAAGGACGACCTTGCTAAAGGATTTGAGAAAAAGGTATGTTATGATTATTTCAGATATGTAACTACTAACGTGTTCACCTGATTGTTAGTATTCATGCCATTTCCATTTCTTTAGTATTCTTTAGTATCCATCCCATTTCCATTTCCATTGATTCCTATTATATTGCCCCAGAAAGTTTTTTTGCTACATAACGTCAAAATAAAAGACCGCTTTTGAGCCTGTTTTGAAAAAGTAAAACTTTAAATGTAGTTTAAATTGAACTTAAAAAAACAACACAAATAACAAAACAACACTTTAAAATTAATTTTGTTAATTTTAGCTAAAAGTTCCGGAGTATCGATTTATGCAAAAACAAAAATTTCATCAACAATAAATAATTGTGCAATCAAAAATGGACGTATATAAAAAATGGAATGTAGGTTTAAATTTACACGTAAATATAAGGAATTTCATTAGCACAGCAAAATAAAGGTGAATAAAAGGCAAATTGTGCAAATTATTACTACGGAGAAAGCACACAGGTTTACAATACATTAGTAGGTACGATATAAAAGTAGTGAGCAAAAATAATTTTTGAATGCATGCACACATTTTTTTGTTTACTAAATTTAAAATTTTTTAAACTACAGTTTTAAGAATATCTTAATTTTAAGATTACCTTAATTTTACTATTACTACCTTAATTTTACTATTACTACCTTGAGAAAATATGCTAAAATATTAAACATGACCATAAAAAGAATAGTTTTCCATCTGATAAACAAAACATAAACTGGTAAAATTCGTTGTTTTAATCACATTAAACAGTAAAATTGGGTAACAATAAAAAAAGACAGGGATTGAAATATCATATTAAAAAATTTAATTGATAAAAAAATTAAATCGTGGGGTAAAATACATATTCCGTAACATTGATTTTTTTCATTTCAAATGTTTTTCCAGCTTCCGTTGTATACATAGATGAACAAGGGGAGGGAGGTAGTGTTGGGTCCACCCCCTAGCCTCGAAATTTTGGGGCCCCCTTCATAGGTGAAAAAGGGAGAGGGGTAGGGTGGGGTCCAACTCCTGGCCTCGAAATTTTGCCCTCCCCCTCTAGACAAAAATCCAGAGGGGCCCCCTCCCCTCCCCTCCCCACAAATTTCCGAATTTTT
Source organism: Microlaimidae sp. YZB2_3 (assembly GCA_030248175.1). Classification (NCBI taxonomy): domain Eukaryota; kingdom Metazoa; phylum Nematoda; class Chromadorea; order Desmodorida; family Microlaimidae; species Microlaimidae sp. YZB2_3. The sequence continues at coordinate 8,930 of JASAMX010024795.1, forward strand.
TCACCGCCTGACCCCCCCTAGAGTTTGAGAGCAGACCCCCCTCCCTCCCCCCTCGGGAAAATTTTAGGTATTTATTTAATTTATACTAAATTTTTTTCCAAAAACGTGAATTTTTAACACATATTCATGTTTTTACACCCTTTTTACACCAGAATCACTCTCTAGATTTCGAAATTTTGCACCCCGGGTAAGCCCCCCCTTAAAATACTAGGCGGGTTCAGACCCCCCTGGGACCCCCCTAGAATTCAAAATTCAATTTACCCCAAGTAACCACCCCCCATAGCTTCCCGGACCGTTTTCACCTATGCACCGCTTTCCACCAAATTTTTTACCCCTGACCCTTCTAGATTTTGAAATCTGACCCCCTCCCTCTCCATAGGTGGGCAGTCTCCCGGATTTTTTTTTGGGGGGTAAACCCGACCCCGAAATTGGGGGGGGGGGGTGTCCCCAAATTTTTTTGATGTATACCTCAAATAGCCAGGGTCGACCCGGGTTTCCGCACCGGGTCGACCATAGGTGAGAAAGGGGGGGGTTGGCGGGGGGGGCTCCACCCCCCCTAGCCTCGAAATTTTGGGGCCCCCCCTAGACGAAAATCTAGGGGGCCCCCCTCCCCCCAAATTTCCGAATTTTTTACCCCTGACCCCCCTCTAGATTTTGAAATCTGACCCCCCCCCCTTCCCCCTCGGGAAAATTTTAGGTACCTTTTTTATACTAAATTTTCTTCCAAAAACGTGAATTTTCATCACATATTCATGCTTTTACACCTTTTTTATACATGAAGATGGCTTTTTATGAATAAAATGTAGTATTATCCTATAAAAAGAAAAATTATTAAAGTTATTAGGGTTTAAAACTGTTTTGCTTTGGATACCGGACCCCACCTGACCCCCCTCTAAATTTCAAAATTTTGCACACCGGGTCGACCCCCCCCTAAAAAGCTAGGGGGCGGGCGTCCGCACCCCCCCCCCGACCCCCCTCCTACAATACAAAATGAGATTCACCCCGGGTAACCGCCCCCCCTAGCTTCCCCGACCGTGCTCACCTATGGGGTCGACCCTCCCTAGAAAACTAGAGGGGGTTCGACCCCCCTAAATTTTGAAATGTCATTTACCCAGAGTAAACACCCCCTCCTAGCTTCGGTGACCGTGTTCATCTATGGTCGTATAATCACTCGAACTTTTTAGTTAGTGAGCGTATAGTAAAATATACTGAACAATTTTTGGTTTTATTTATTTTACATTTTTAAATCAAATTTTTAGCAGTAATTCCATTCTTCTTGTACCAATGTTTATTATAGTCAGCTATAAAACTGTTGTTTAAAAAAATTTTAAATTTAGTAAACAAAAACGTATGCAGGCATTTAAATTTGAATTCAGCACGTCATACCATAATAAAATCAAAATTATACCTCAACCTTACTAAAGCAGTTTATTATACATTATAGAAACTGTTTAATTTCTCAGTGTAGTTATAAATACTATAAAGCTAATAAAACAACGGATATAATATAAAATTTAAATTCTGCACTTTGTAAATATCAAAAATAAAGCCAAAATTGTTCCTTAATCGTAATAAACCCTCCTCAACAGCACCACTAACAACATAAAAATAATAATATTTGTTATTGATCGGCCTTGAGTACCCTGCTTCAACCGAAATAAAATTTATAAAAAACAACTAAATTTAACAACTAAAGCCCTCAACAAATAGGCAGCAAAACTGTAAAATATTTCATTTATAAATAACGTAAACCGGATCGTTTTGACATATTTCTCCTTCAGTTTCAAGTAGTAAAGATATACCGAAATTTGAAGAGTTAATATTTTGTTGAATAGACCTAAAAATTAATGTTTAATTTTTCTAATCGATTTTGACTTAAAACTTAACAGTCAGTAGGTAAGGTAGTATAAAAAATGCATAAAGTTAAGGTAATTTCTGACCGTTAGTAGTTTTAATTATATGTTAAGCAAACCACAGTATATTTCATACATGGGAAAGTTGGCTTGGAGTGGGGGGTTAAACCCAAAATTAGGGTGGGTTAAAATCCGAGAAACGCAAAATACCAATATCGTATTCATAGGTCACCGACCTTCGACGGCTCAGGGGGGGGGGTCCACACCCCGGGGTGTGGAGGTTTTTGACCTACCGGGGGGGGTGCCACCCCGGGGTGTTTTTTCTCAAAAAAAGCAGGGGGGGGTGGTCACACCCCGGGTACCATTTTTTTGACCAAAATTGACAATTTTTTGACGAAATTTGACCATTTTTTAAGCATTTTTTGGGATTGTCTAGTTAGGGGGGGCTGGTCAAAAATGGGCCTTAGGGGGGGGGGTCAGGGGTTCAAGGGGGTCGATTGGGGGGAGGGGTCAAAAATGGGCCTTAGGGGGGGGGGGTAGGTCTCAGTGGCCGTAGGGGGGCGGACCCCCCCCACCCCCCCCCTTCGGTGACCTATGATCGTATTATAAAAAGTAACACAGTCGATAAAATATTTATTGAATACATTATTCTACGTGACGTTTCGATTGTATTACACAATCATCATCAGACGAACTAAAATACAAACAAAATTATAAAATGTGTCTTATTAATTAGTTGCTATAATTTATCAGTTTTGTGTTTTATATTTTAATAGTTTGTCTGTTTGATTTCTTTTTATCATTACTATACTGTAGGTGCTATATTTTTCGTGTGTTTAGGTTTTATTATTTTTATTATTATAGCTTGTTTATATAAAAATTTTTCCGTTTAAAATTCTTACTTAAAAAAGTTTTTTTAAGGTTCAAATAAATTTCGTTTCAATTATAGGTATATAAAATTTTTTTCCGGCTAAAATTCAGTTTTATTCACTATAAAACGTTTTCTTTTAAACATTTTTCAATAATACTGTATTTTTAAGTCTAATTTTAAAAATTTTAAAAAAATAAATCTATCGGGTTTAACACGTATTTTTAAATTATTTTTAAAATAAATAAATTTTTAAAATAATTATCAGGGCCGTAGCCAGGGGGATTGAGGGGATTAATTCCACCTCAAATTCTGGGAAGGCAAAAAATAATCCCTTTGGTTAAAATTTTTTTTCCAAATCACTCTGTAATGTATTAAATTAAAGCTATCTTAAAATGCATTATTTAAAGTAATTTAGGTTCATTAGAGCTATTATTCATAAAAAAGGGATTATTTATAATTCAAAACATTAGTGCAGTGAGTTTAAAAAATATTGTATTTTTGTTTTGTGTGAAAATATTTGCATAAAACTATTTTATTTTGTTGTATTTATTTAAAAAAAACAACAGAAAATAAATAAAGATTCAGTACTTAAATTTACGTTTCCTGGTGCCTTTTAAAAGCTTAAAATTAAAAAAAATTTCCACCCCGGGGGGCATTCTGCCCACCGGAACCCCTTGACAAGGGGCTCCGCCCCTTGACCCCGCTGGGGGCTCCTGCCCCCCAGCCCAGACCCCCCATTTCTGGGGGACTCCCGCCCTCCAGACCCCCCTCGTGGGCCCTATAAAGCACCTTCCAAAAAATCCCCCCCTCAATTGAAATCCTGGCTACGGCCCTGATTATAATATAATAATTATATTATGGCTATATAATTATAAAAAAGTAATAATCCTCTATGTAAACTGTGTAACCTAAAGATCAAGGACACATTAGAACATTGTTTTTATCAGTGCCCAAGTACAGAAATTTCCTGGTATTCCGTTATAAATTTTTTCGAAGAAAAAGAAAAAACTAAACTTAACATAAAATTGGATGAAACATTGTTATTGCTAGAAAATACCAACAATTTAATCGATAGAAAATCGCAAGAATTTTGTTTATGGACAAAATATTTTATATATATAATAAAATTAAATAATCAAATTCCTTTATTTAAATTTTTTCAGAATTACATAAAAGGTAAACTTAGAACCCTAAAATATTTGATAGAAACTGATACTGGTCTGGAGGTAAAATACAATAAATGGAAAAATTGGTTATAAAACAAAATTCAGTATAATATCAAGAAATAAATAAATTAAATATTCTTTTTATAAAAAAGCTTCAAATTAAAAAAGTTAATAAAAGTATAACGTTGCTATTTATTTTTTTTTGTTTTTAGTTTGTTTTGTTCATTGTGATATATTTTATTGTATGTTTTATTTGTTATTTGTTGTTATACTATGCTTAAAAAATAATAAAAATTTGAAAATAAAAAAAAGAAAAGAAAATTTTTTGAAATATGTACTAAAAACTGCTTAAAAATTGTCCCCTGGTGATCGCGTGAACATACATTTTACTTCTGTTTTACCTAATTTCTATAGAATTTTGTCTGATATCTATTGCCTGATGTCTTTAAATTTTTCGCATAAATATGATTGAAGTTACAGTGACAAAAATATTACTAATAATATTAGGTTTATTGTATATAAATCTAACCTTCCTGACCTGTATAAAAATTTTTATATTCATTGATTTATGGTTTTAGAATGCACTAAAATTTGTGTTAAATTTTTATAGCATATTCAAAAAATAAAAAAAGAAACCTGTACAAAATGCCACGCTTCGCTAAGAACGACGGGGGGTGAAGAGACGCGGACAACCCCACAAGTATAAAAACCGTTTTTAAAGGGTTTAATTAAAACAGCCCTTATCAAAACTACATAATCTATATAATAATATTTGAGTTTTAACATGAAGTATTGTCATTTAATATTTAAGGCAAAGGCATATGCCTTAGTTATGTATTGAAGGGTCCGTATAAAAACCCCATGGACAAATTCCCCATAGGCCAAAATCCCCATAAACGTTACGAAATCCCCATAAAGTGGTGTAAATTCCCCATAAATATGATGCGTTTGCAATATTTCCTTTAAATTTTGACACTTGGAAAATACAACAAAATTTTATCATGATAAAATTTAGCTTGATCTTAGGGCTTTGCTTAGGCTTAGGAAAAAATTAAAACATTTTTAATGCTTTTATAATTAAAACTTAGTTTTTTTAAACACATTTTAGTTTGCAAACGCATTTCTGATTGTTATGGGAATTCGCACTACTTTATGGGGAATTTGGCCATGAGGATTTTACACTACTTTTATGGGGATTTTGCACGTCACCGTATTGAATGGACAATCCATCGAAGTTAAAAAAAACTAATAATTATCAATTTACACTTCCCGCGAAGCGCGAAAATTTTTTAGTTTTTTGGGTATTTTTGTGTTGTTGGAACGCATTGCAGGAGGAAGGAATGTTTCTGAATTTATATTAAAAAAATATTTTTTCTCCCAAAATTCAAAAGACGTAAGGGTCCCCTTTACAAAAAAATCCGGTTTCGCCAGATTTCCCGTCCCCCCTCCCTTCTGGCTACGCCACTAAGTGGATTATTCATGATGTAAAAAGCCTATTACGACTTTATTTATAATCTAGTTTGCAAAATAATACACGTAAGAGTTTTTCTGCGTAATAATATCTTATGATCCACGCCTTTTCTTCATTTCCTAACGTGCCTATTATTCCACATATTAACAATAAGCATTTTTGTAAACTAAAAAAACTGGAACACAAAGTTCCCACATTATATTTTTCTTCATGATACCGTGTTAAATAATTCAAATTCGTTTTAACACGAGTAAAATGTTTATACGTCGGATTCAACAAAAAACGAAGATTCTACAATAAATTACGTTGAAAAAATTTTATCGTAAAATTTTATTATTTTTGGAAATTGTGCAGTTAACATGTTGAATAATTCACACGTAAAATTTCAAGATAATGATCATAATGCCCCTGCCGCACTCCCCAGAACCGCACATACTTTTATCGAGTCCGGGTGCATAATAAAGTGTGAAATATTCGACAGTATTAGGTAAGAAATCTCTCCTGTTGATTATTCGACAAACTGTAGATTATTCTAGACAGTGAATTTTTACATGATAAAAAATCCACATTATAGATTGGATTGCTGAATATTAGAACCTTACGTTTTAACATACAATCAAAACTCATCTTACTCTCATGAATTTTTGGGAGAATCTTCAAATATTCAGAGGTAATTGTACCATTGAAAAATTATTTTGTAGAAAAGAAGCCAAGTAGCTGATTTAAAGCTTACATAAAAAAATTTCGAATACTTACAGTTGAGAATCCGTCTTTTTTAACTCTATATTAATATTTTCATTCAGCTGCATTAGTTGGGTGCGCTGCTGGCACCTGAAACGAACGTATTCTCCAATTTTTACTTCATTCCAATTATTCTAAAAATATATAGTGATATTTAAAAAATATAACATAATAACAACGGGAAAAAATGTTGCTTCATACTATCCAGACTTAATAAATTTACTAACTTAATTAGAGCGCCTAGTAATTAGGGCGCACCCTTTAAAAAAATAAATAAACGTCTAAGTTTATTATTATTATTCACAAAATTCAAGATTTTCGTCTATTAATATGAAATAATAGTTTTTTTTTAAATATATATATATATTATTTAAAAAAAAATGACCTGTGCACCCCCGCTTTATTGAAGGATTTGCCCCCCCCCCCTCCGCAAAAAATTGAAAAAGTACCCTAAAATTATGACGCCGTTTTTGACCTATGATGACGCCATCATCGCGTTTTTTTTTTGCAGTTTTTAGCCTATTTCAATGTATTTTAAGCCATTTTAGACCAATTTTTGCGTTATTTTCGCTTTTTTGTTTCTTTTTTCCCTTTTCCCTTCGTTTTTCTCCTTATTTTCTTTTTTTTTCTTTCTCTTCTGCTCCCCCCCGTTTATTGCCCCCTGTTTCAAAAAAGTTGCCCCCCGTGCCCCTTCGTTTTGGAATTGCCCCGCCCAATAAAACCCCGGGGGGCAGGGGCAGTCGCAGTGCACAGGTCTGTATAATGATAGTGTTTGTTTTTAAATTGATTGTTTTCGGAGGGCCCTAATAAGGGCCATATGGCCAAACTAATTTTTTCGGTTTAAATAAAATATTAATTCCATAAATAAAAATACTAATAATCTCAGGGACGTAGCCAGGGGGGGGGGCGGCCGCCCCCCCCCCCTCCGAAATGGTCGCCAGATAGTAAAATTTGGGGGTTTTCAGAGGCTAAAAATTCAAAATTTTCTAGCGCCTCGCTAATCGCCCGGCGCCAAACTTTAAAATAATTTTAGTACCCCAATGGACCCCCAAAAACCAAAAATTTGTTCTGCTTCGCTTCGCTCAGCGGTCACTTTCTATAGTATACATACATATATATCTCGTTATTTATGTTGCCTGATGCTAATGTTATTTCAAAGTTAGTACAATAATTTTTATAAGTAATAAGTACTACACAGAAAGCAAAACAAACAATCATATTGATTGATTTATGTACCTCTCCCCTCCTAAATTTTCCTGCCGCTTATAGCATTGGCTCGGATTTTTTTCATTTAGGTAGGTACCCTAGAAAACATGGAGCCGAGATGCTTTGGTTTACAATGTGGGTCTAGCCAAGGGGTCTGAAACTAACGTCTCTAAATTCCTTTTTTGTAAAATCCAGGCTCTGCCAATGTGTGCTTATGTAATTTTTAACTAAGAAAACATGTTTTTACCGCTAAAAACATTAGATAATAGGTTATTAGGCCAAAAACAGTGTATTATACAGCTTTATTTACGTTTATCCCTGCTTTTTTAACGTTTTCAAAAATTAATAATAGGTTATTCGGCCAAAAACAGTGTATTATACAGCTTTATTTACGTTTATCCCCGCTTTTTTAACCTTTTCAAAAAATTAAGAAGGGCTCCGCCCTCCCTCCCGAAATTTTTTTTTGTACTAAAATCCGTCCCCCTCCAAAATGAAACCCTGGGTACCTCCCTGAATAATCTGTATTTCTTTTACATAATTGCAAATTGCTAATGGATTTCATATTTATTTATCTCTTATATTCTGCTTGTTCTTATTTTATTTTGTTTGTATTGTTATTAAGATTTACCTCATCAAACGGTTTGGACCCTTCTACGGAAATATTTGCTTTTATATTTACTACGTTCTCTTTATCATTCAAACAACTTTGATCTCCTTTTAATGCCTCTAATGAACTATGTGTTATCAATCTAAAAAAATCTTTATTATAGCTAAAAATAGAAAAATACAGAAAATATTAGTACGAAATTTTGTTGAGTGGCTGCCGCCAGAGGTGTTGGCCGCTTAATTCATCCCGATTCATCTTCCTCTGACCATATGTGGGCAGAGGGGAGGGGTTGTGGGGTTATACCCCCAAAATCACGATTATAGCCGAAACCCCCCTAAAATTTGGGGAGGGGGTCCCAGAACTAAAAACGCTTAAAATGGGGGTATTTGAAGTATACCCAAAAAACTTTTTGGGACATCCCCTAAATTTCGGGGGTCAGGTATTCCCCCCTTTCCAAAATCCGGGACGCTGCCCACTTTTGTCTCTGACAACAGCAAGCACTTAAGCACATCATAGATGAACACGGTCAAAAAGCTAGGGGAAGTGTTTACCCCGGGTAAATGAAATTTCAAAATCTAGGGGGGGGGACCTAGGGGGAATCGAACCCCCCTAGCTTTCTAGGGGGGGTCGACCCGGGGTGGAAGATTTTGAAACCTAGAGGGGGTCAGGTGGGGTCCGGTGTCCAAAGCAAAACAGTTTTAAACCATAATTAATTGTTCTTTTTATAGGATAATACTACATAATACTAATTGTTCTTTTTATAATTCTTTTTATGGGATAATTCGTGTAAAAACATGAATTTGTGTTAAAAATTCACGTTTTTGGAAGGTAATTTAATATAAAAA
>JASAMX010024800.1:0-31853 GCA_030248175.1 Microlaimidae sp. YZB2_3
ATAAAATCTAAATTGTTTAAAAATAGAGAAAATGACGATTGCAAATTATACTAAAGAGTTAAAACAACACCTATTAGCTAATTTTCTAAAGATGCGTTTTGAATTTTAAAAAAACAGCTTATATTTGATTCTTTGGTCAAAAAGTTAAAATACTGTAATTATTTTTTAAAATCCTTAGATCGCTAAAAATTGAATTTTGGATTTTGTTTTTAGAGATTATTACACCAAATTTGAAACCGGCCTAATTACGAATTTAAATAAACAGTAATGATTACTTAATTTAATTAGTTACATAGCTAAAACTTTTTAAAATGCTAATAAACTGCAGTTCTATCTTAGTTCAAAGAACACCGATATAAAAAACGATTATCAAAATCGCAAATCATTATCATAAAGTCACCGCAGTGCGCGATGTGAAAGTGTGATTTGCGCGTAATTGAACCGTTCGGTATAAAAGGGATGAGTTTAAAATGAAACCGAAATGACGCAATTTTACAACCTTGGACGACAGTGAAATAAAATTGGATTACAGTTCAAGACCAATGTCAAGAATTTCTATTGTTGATTATTTCCGAAAATTTTTCGATTCTCTGCCGACAGTTCAGGGCGGATAAATAATTTCGTGCGAAAATCAAAACAAAAATGTGACATTTAAACTTTTAACAAATTAATTGTTTTAATTAAATCGGAAAAGCACAATTTCAGCTCAATCGTTGGCGTGCCGTTTGTTTTTAATTGAAGACCTTACCCTTTATAATTTTAAAAATCATGCGCTTAATAGCCTACAGTTTTATAATGAGCAATTTCCTTACGAAATAAACCCGATGGATTCCAAAAATTTAGTCGGATGCTTCCAAGCAATTGAAAAAAATTTGAAAATAGACTTGGTATAAAATTAAACTGTTGCCACGTGACTTAGAGAGAGCTGACATAGTTATATAATCAAACAAACAAAAACAATACATCGGGTAACTGACTTAAATTCGGCCCACCATGAATTTCAGCCACCGGCTATTAATATAAAATAAACTGCGTATGTCTAGATGGATCGTCGTGTCATCTACCTAGCCATACGTAGTTCATTTGAAAACTTTGCGCATGGCAAAAAGAACAGCCGATGGCGAAATTAAGACTGGCCGATTTTAAGTCAGTTCCCCTTGACGTTCAAAACTCTCTCATTTAAACGGAAGTTGTTCAGTTTTGAATATCTTCACAGAGTTATGACGTTATAGAATCGCTTTTGGCCAATTAGCGCTTAGAAAAAAAATGGAGATCTCTCATTCATTGCAGCCAATTTTTTTCAAGCACTAATTGGCTAAAACAGCTCCTCCCACAACCATTCCCACAGATCAAAACATATAACGAACGTGATGACGAATAGTATATGAAATTTTGAAGGTCCTTGAAATCCTGACGTTAAATAATTTTTTTACAAAATGAGACTATTTTGAAACCCCGATAAACACCAAAATTCCACATGGTATAAGTAATCGGACACGATAACACAGAGCTGCAGTTTTTTTAGTTAAATATAACAAAACTTCCATCTCAATAGAAAGCGCAGTTCTATCATTAAATTCATGACCCGTTTCCACATCTATTTTCACTTAAAAAGTAATGTAAATATTATAAAAAAATTATTATTTTAATTTTGTAAATTCTACTATCAAAATATTTAATTTTGGAAATTTTGTAATTTTATAAACTAGCTAATTGAAAAAAATGGTAAGTGTGGTCGTAAAAATGAAAGTCTGCGAAACAGATCATGGCGCGAAGTGGAAAAGTCTAGAAGCCGGGTAGTGAAAGTGGGGACGCTTATGGGAATGTCGGACAATAGGAGGTTAGCCAAGAGGGAGAGGGGGATTCCTGTTGTTCCGGCCAGTCGGCTGACCCAGCGGCTGGGTTAAGTCCGGTGGCGTAATTTTATGTAACACGCCAACCCGAGCGGCTTTTGTTGACTGTTGCCCGGGGCCCCAACAGCGGTTAAGGCAACAATCCCCGCGTTGGCACACTCACCACTTTAAAGGCTAAAAGGGGGACGCAAACCCATTCCGTCGTCTATATATAGGGACGGAATGGAAAGGCGGAGCCCTACTTTAAATATAGCTTTTAAACCGAAACCGAAAAGTTTACCATTGTTTTTTAAACATTTGAATTGTATCATTGTTTTTTGTATTATTTCTTCTCCCTTTACACTTTTCAGCAACATTGTTTTTAAGTTTTTAGCGGTCGTAAGTTTTATATAAAGCATTTTGTTGGTTGTATGTTATGTTGTATTAGAACTTATAACAGCATCGAGTTTAGAGAATTTTTAATGAATACTCATTTTGCATTGTAGGCGTTTAAATAGTCTTCAAAAATATCATTAACTAAAAATTTAACTTGACATAGAGTTTGGCTTAAGTGGCGTGTGGAAAACACTGTGTTTTCTGTCCATCGTATGGCTTTTCATGAATATTTATTATATATGATACATTTACACTTTAAACCGGCAACGACGGCTTTCAAAGCTGTTTCCGACAGGTTGGAGGCAGATGGGAGGCAACAAAACTGGCTTAGAGGCACATAAAAGGCAAGGTGAAGGCAGTTTAGAGACACAAAACAGTGTAAGAGACAGGTAGCAGGCGGGAAAGAGGTGACAAAACTGTCTGGAAGTCACGAAGCAGGTGGCACAGCACATGTACAAGGGGTATATACATACTAGGAGGCAGTAGGAGTCACATTTTAAGGCAGAAGGCAGACATTGCAGCAAAATTTGCGATGAAGGCAAGCGGACAGCTTAAAATCTGCCTTCCCAAAAGAGGCACTGTCCTTACCGGTTTAAAGTTGTGTTCTGGAAAATCGCCCCCGTTTGTGTGGTTTTCGAAGAAATTTTAACAAGCTAGTGAACGAAAAGGTGTGTAAGAGGAAAACTGTCGAACCTTTTGCTCAACTGGGAAAGGTTGAGCTATTTTAATCTCCTAATCTCCCTGGAACACTGGACGATAGTCTCTTTTAAAATACAAATACAACTGCTGACGAAAGCTTTGACCGCCATCGCACAACAGCGCACCACTCTTTTTCTTACAATTTTTAATTTTTAATGCGCTTAATTGCATTTTTTATGACAATTAATTATTGCTGTAAAATTGACGTGTTCATTTTTAACCGTTAAAAATGTTAAATTCAACCTCTTAAGAAAAGCGGTTAATGGTGTCAAAACGATAAACATACAATTTATAGGAAATTAATTTATAATACGGCGTAATATTTGTTATGTATGTTGCTAACACAAGTCATTTTTTTGTTTCAAACAAGCTTATTTGAATTTTTTAAACGCATTAAATATTCGCTATTTTTAAGCGCATTGAACATCTCAAACGCGGAAAAAATTATATATACACCGCTAAAAAGCTTTTAAGCATTTTTTGGCAATTTTTATAACCTGAAAAGGTATGATAACCATACACAACAATTTTAAAATTTAAAACCAATTCTAAAACATACGCGCACTTTTTAATAAACAATTTATCTATTTTTAAAATGGTCAAAATATTAAATCAAATAATTGCAATATTTTTCTAAAAACTGAATCTTTGCTAATAGTCATTTCCAAATCACGCACTGCGCTATAGTTTTATTAATTAGATCTGACTGACTCATTAGGGATTCGAATGTCATTTAAACAGTATGAGTGCAAGGATTATGTGTATGTATTAAAACGAAAACATTATAATTTTGCAAGGGCGATTTTTAACTGCCAAGTCTCACACCATTTTGTAAATGATTTTAATGAAATTGAAAGTTCGTGTATTTTCTAAGATTCGCTGTTTCAAAAACAAAGTAACACATTGTAGTGTTTTCCACATACAACTTTATATCATAAATGTAGATATATACTTGATTGTAGATACGCCTGTTACTGTAATAGTGCTGTACTGTAATTAAGAGTATTTCTGTTAAATTTTAATTTAATTCATATTTGCCAATCTTCGATAGTTCACGCTAATATAGACAAAATGAATGTATCATTGCAAAAAAATACAAAAAATATTGATGATTGTTAAAAAAAAATTTTAAGACCATTTTCTAAATTAAAACAATTTCACTCGTGTTTGTTCGCTGTTACTTTGTTTATCAATTATTGGAATTAAAAATATCCAAAAAATTAGCTACATTTTAACTGAATCTAAAGTTTACTTTAGGAAACATAAAATATATGTAGGTGTATTATGCATTAAAATGTGGCTTAAAACTATCATTGCGTATTTTTTATATGCGCAGCTAAAACTGCGATATCAGTCTGTCTGTTCATCGAATAAAATTGATGAAACCACACAATGTTCTTATTTAAGGCGGCAGACACAAATCCATAATTTTAAATTTTAAAAACATATCCTAAGACATCTGCAGCTGAACCTCTGCTGTCGACCCTACACTCGAGGTCGGACCTCCTGTTATGATCGCGAAGAGTGCGCGGTTTCTCTGTATTACATAACGAGTCCCAACCCCAAAAACATCCGTTCAATTTGTGACTCCTTCTTCATAACGGTAAAAAGAAGATCTTAATAATAAAACAAGTCACAGTAAAATTAAAATCTCTTGGCTGTGACCGTTTTTATTAAGACAGTTGGGTTTTGCCAAAATAAAAAGAAAAAGACATGGTCCGAAACGCCTTGGGGTTTTTCTGCTTTGGCGGGTAGCGCGCGCGGGTTTACACGCTTTGATCGGGTTTACGCCGGCAAAGAGCGGCAACGGAGCGTGTCCGGGATTAAGAATGCTAATCACCTATTTTAAAATCCCCTTCCGCCATATCTGATGATGATGAGCGTTTTAAAATTAAAAAGAACAGATAAATCGCGTGCCCCCCATTCATGGAGCTTTGATTTTTTTGCGTCCCCCGGCCGGTTAGACAGCTGGACACAGGGCTCTACACCCTGGTGCTTCCCTTCAAGAAAATTTTAAAATCGAATCCCGAATCCAATCGTGTCCGAGGAATTAAAACAACCGGGGAACGTTTGTGATTATGCGCATGTACGACGAAATTAGAAACCAATTCACAGAGTCATATGTGATAATTTACAATAAACGACATAATTAGTCATAATTAGCTTAATTATAATTAGCTAAAAAATAATAAATTTGTAAAATTGAATATGCGTTTAAAACTAAGTTCTTAACGCTCTCAATCAGATTTTATAGCTATTTTTTAACTCGGTTTTGAATGCGGTTTATTTTAATTGTATATTAAACGCTTAATTACAAATAATTTTAGAATTTCATGCCAAAACAATAAAACCAGTCAGACGAAAATAAGTTACTTTTTTAGTCATAATAAAATTTTATATCAATCATACCAAAATTTGTAAATAAATTTTGTTTTGAAGTAACATTTGGGCATACTAAGAATTTTGTTTCATGCGATATTTCATTGAAAAATGCGACATTTTAGTATACCGTTTTCTAAAACGGTACTTTTTATTAAACAAAAACAAATGTCAACAATTTGGGCGTATATTTATATAGAATTTGAATAATCTTTTTATTTGTATATATGCATCAATCAAGACTACACAAAGTTTATTGTATCACATCGTTTATAGCGAAAGCAACAGCTAATTACCTAAATGAAAAATTCCCCTTTTTTCATTTATCTGTACTTATGCCTTTTTTTTTTCAAATAAAACATTTTTAAAAATTTTTAGCAGTACGGTAATCCTAGTCTTTAAGCGCACTTCCGCATAAGGGGAAAAAGGGGAATAAAAGGTTGACCATTGTCCCATTGTGAGATGTCCGTTAACTTTATGCTGGTGGTATGCGTGACCCGGAATCCTGGCAGCTCCCACCTTCCCGCCATCCTCGGAATACATACGCGGACAAAAGTGTTTTGTCTGTCCCCTCCGCTTAGCACTCCGTTTAAATTTGACTCAATCCTCCCGTTAGGTCATCTCTGTTTGAAATTTTTCTCGCCCTTCATGTCCGGTCACTCACTACACACAGTTGTTGGGAGGGATTAGACTTTGGACCTATACACCCTTGTCAGTTTTCAAAAAGATCGAAAAATTTAGATTAAAAGCAGGAAAACGATTTTTTTAAAATTTGTCAGTTTAATTCTGAGTTTAGTAAAATTTTGGAATTTTGTTTTTGTTTTTTGTAAAAAATGAACATAAATTAAATTTTCAAAAGATTTCTAAACGATTATAAACCAATAAGATTTTTGATAAATCAATAAACTGTGTATTAAAGTATATCCGATTAATTTTTTGCCTAAAACATGGGAAATTTAAAATTTATTAATTGGTCGTTGTCAGAAAAGGGCCCTATATTAGTTTAAATTTATAATAATAAAAATTTCAATGAATTTAAAAAAAAGAAACGTATATTTAAGATTTTTAAAGCAAAATTAAAGGTTTATTGTTTGTTAACTTTTTAGGACCTTAAACAGTTTTCGAGATTTTTTTTTCAAAGCATATTTCTCCTGATAAATTTTTAATTTTATGATTACTGCGTACGAAATATTTTTGTTATTTTTGTTATAAATAAACTTTTACCATTTACGTGAGCCAGTCGAAGACCTGGTTTAGAATATTTTAAAACGAGCAAGCTTTCAAAATTTGCATTGGGTCATTTTTATTTGAATTTGTTCTCGCCCTCTTTCTAACGGCTATTCCTCTGTTACTCCGAAACAAGTCAAAGTCATTATAACAGAATCGTACCTGTGATGTGGTTTGTGAGAAAATATCTGCGGTAGAGGTCTGAAAATAAATGGAGCCAGAGTATTTTACCCTGTGTTGACTTTGAATCGTTTTACGGTCACAAGAAGGGCTTTACGCCCTCTGCTTATTTCGGCTGTTTTCGGTCAATTCCGGCTTTCCGGTCAATTGGCCACCTATAGAAGACACTTTCAAACAAAAACATATCGGAAGTATTAACTGTAATTATGTGTATTAAATGTTTTTAGACTTTTGATGTATGATAGTGTTAAAACTGAAAAGCCAAAAAAGATCTTACATTGTGAGGCGTTCAAATTTTTTATAAATTTTCTATAAGCTTGTTTAACTCAATATTCGATAGGTTTGAATAATCTTAAATCTTATATTTAATTTTATTTAATTTTATTAATAGTCTGAAAATCTCAGAATCTCCTAAAAATTGTGTATACAACTAATGGTCATTTAACTATTTTTTGGCAAAAAATTCCATTCGCAATCATTATATGGAAGTCAACCGGATTTTAATTACTGTTTTGAGGTAAACATTTGAACATTATATAATATAGTTATTTAAAATTGATAAGGCTAAAACATATAAAATTGCTATTGGTAAACTCAAAACCAATGTCGTAAACTGTTTTCATCGATTAAAAATGATCAAATTCTTTGAGATATTAGTTAATCTACAGTGGTATTTTAAAACTTAATTTAGTTACATTACGTTTATTTATACCTATATTTACCCTTTTTACTTTTAAAAATACTTAAGTTAAAACCATTATGTTTTAAAAATTTTTTTGTGATTTCCAACGCTTCCATAATTATTCCTTTGGCCAAAACAATTTGTATCGTTATCAAATAGACCTTAACACTTTTTTGAACGTTTTATTTCTCTGAAAAACGGCTGTTTTCAAAAGGTTTCGATTGCAAAGCCGTTATCTACTTAGAAAATGGCTGGGAACCTATCTTACTGTGATGAAGTGGCGCGCACAACGCTTAAATCACAGGATAATGATTTCGCAAGTTTCTAAGTGGTCTCAAAAAAACAGAATCCGCCGAGAAAAAACGATTGCACTTGCAAGTAGGTTTAGTGGGTAAACTCAGCACATTTTAACGACAATCATTTTGTGAATTTACTCTTAATAATATTTACATTTTTGGGTTAAACACGAAAAAATAACATGTTTACCATATGTGTGTTAAAATTTTTTAGAATTTCATGAAACCAAATTAATTAAACTTGTATAAATAATTAGTGGAAAAACACACCCAATTGTTTCTGTTTGTTTTTGAACAATTTAGGGTTAGCTAATTTAAATTGCTCCTAAATCTAGTTTTTATATAACAAATAATATTTATTGTATGTTAAAAATAATATTTTTATTTAGATACAAACTTTTTCAAAAAGCCTATATAATTAGTTCACTATGTTTTTAGTTCGTTTTCTGCCAAGGTGTTTCTTCGGCATTGTTATCAATGCGGTTTTGAATTACATCGTATAGTCTATGGTATTTCCTCGTCACAAAGGCAGAGTTGCTGTGATGAACACGGTTTTAAGTAGCCACGCGTGGTTTTTGAGATCTCTTGTCACGAATTTGAACTTTAGTTACTATGCACAAAAGTTAATAATAAAAAATTTTTGAATAAAAAATAATCAACAGTATAGTCAATAATAATGCCCTAAATTTTTTATTGCTAACTAAATTAATTTTATATTAAAACCAATATGGAAACTCCCTTTTAAAAAATAAAAAATGTTAAAAATGTTAAAAAATAAAATATTTCTATCATTACGACGTATGTTTCCATTTTTTAACCTTCAATAGCTTTAAAACTTGCAGCTTTTAAAATTAACCGGCTTTTTCTCCGGTGGCCGATATTCCTGGGTCGGTGTGGTGAATTTACTCCGACCACTGTTGAAAAAACAACTGACAACGGCGGGCTGTTAGCGGGAACGGCAAGTGCAGGGCCATCGGTCTCAGGGTTGTCGGCTGCGGGTTCTCCGACTGTCAGCTCCCAGGGAATTGATGCGGCCAGGTGGCGGTCGACCCCAGCAGCGCCGCCCTTGAACCCGCCCGGCAACCGTCAAACCGCGAAAACACCGAGTTAAGTTGTTTGCATACTAATTGCCCCGGGGGCTATTTGTATCCACCGCTTCTGCTTTTCGAGGGATTTTTCGCTTGCCTTTTTAATAAAATCGCTCTTCCGAAATCGGTAGTCAATTTGGAGCTGTTTTTATCTTATTTACATCAAAATACAAACCAGTTTTATCAGTTTGGTACTTTGTACAATTATTCTTGCAAAGCACTACGATTTTTAAGCAGAAAAGTTGTTTACTGACTGAGTTGATAACTTGCAAGTTTATTTTAGACGAAGTAGTTTATGACAAAAAAATTTGAAAATTTGAAACTGTTTTAATTAATAAACTTTAAATATTAAAAAGTAAGTATACTTCATCTCAAAGATTTATATGTTAGTCATTTTAAAATTGCCAAAATTTAATGTGTTAAATAAAATTCATGATTTTCTTTGTATTTTATGGTGGTATGAAATTTGAACGCGTTGCAAAATTATAGACATTTGAAACAGCATAATTCAAAAATAAAGGCAGATGGCATATATTGAAACCCTGAGTAGGCAATTGACTTAGACCTAGGTTAAGGTAAAGAAAACTTTACACTTAACAACTGCAAACACACAACTTCAAGTTCCTAAACAGTTTAGAGTCCCAAGCTTCCTAATTTTTAGCTTGAAATTCCTTCTGCTTTAAATAATTAGATTTGTGTAAATCCTAATCCAAAAATCCTATGTGTTTATCATCTAGTGTTTAGATCTCAGGGATGCCTCATCCCATTGATTCTTATAATTAATAATTAATTCTAAACAAATAAAACTTGTTACTTAAATTTGTTCCCTCACAAATTCTGCATAGTCTCCCTGGAGCTGGGCACAGGTGAATTAAATATTTATTCTTTTGTGAATATATCATACCAAGATTATGTAAATAAAAAACTCATCGAGTATATATTAACTTTTTACTTAAAATTTTTTTAATACAAGTAACATCAAGTTCTGTTTTGTAAGTTGTATAAAATTATACAGTGCAATGTCAAACTTTCACAACTAAAGTATTTAACATCTTCAGAAAAATCCAGACGTACAGTAGACTGAATCACTTCCTTCTTTTGCTGAAATTGAAAACTTTTTTTTATTTCAATCTTTTTCACAAGACGGACAACCGGATTACTGTACGAGACTTGGAACGGCACTCCTGATAAGAGAACTCATAAGTAAGAGCGCGACGCCGTAATTACGAATTTAGTGAAAATTTTTCTGGAAAATCAGCTGAAAATAGGCCTAACGACTCCTCATTGATTCGCGGGCGCATGAAATTTGCACAAGTTTTTTCGTCCCGAACAAAGTGCGCCAATGGGGCATTCTCCGGGCTTAATCACGTTTGACACAAAACCTCATGTTCATTGACTACGTTATCCATGAAAACGTTTATTACCAAAAATTTTGGGTTCCACACAAACTAAAAACAAACATTTTGAACCGAAAATTCACTGAGGAAGAATACATGTATTTATATAACCAGATTTTAATAGAACAGAAAAAGGAGCAGTGAAAAAACCAGAAGTTTTGAAAAACACCAAAATCAGAATAAAGTGTGAAAATCAATTTCTGCTAAACCTGATGGCATAAAACACTCAAGACTAGTTGGGTCTGGCCTGTTTAACAGTGAATTTACCTCGGGTAAAAAATTTTAGAACTTCGCGTCATTACGGGTTTTAATTATGACGATAGTAACTGCTTAATTTCGGTGGTTCCACTAAATAAAATACAAAAACACACTGCTTGCTGGGATTTAGTTGGTTATTATGTATACTTTATTTTTATTTGTTAAGTGTTTATTTAATAAGCCTCAGCGCTGGTTAACACCGGAGTGAGAAGTGACGAGTGACAAGGAACGTTTACATCGTTACAATTCTCACCTTCCGCTGCGATGTGAAAGCGTTGTCACTTGTCATTTATCACTCTGCTGTAAATAAGTCTTATTTTCATTTGTAAGAACAACGACGTAACCCTTTAAGACCCACTGAAATTTTTACACTATTTTGGAACTATAAAAGTTTTACTGTAAAATGTTACTGTCTATTTAGTATTGATTGTGTTACTATATGTAAATAATGGACAGGACGGAAGTAGATTAAGCAGCTCCTTTAATTCCGGGCATTCATGTCAAATAAGCTAACAAAGGCCCTTGGCCGAGTCTCTAGGGCGGCCTCTATTGATCAGGCCCTACCGTAGACCAATTATAGTCCGCCATAATAAAAATAATCAGCGCATTATAAATTTAATACAGAGTTTATGGGCATTTATGTCACTTCGCTTAATCTTTTTTTTTTATTAAATTAATTTCGGTGGGGTTTTATTTTTTGGTAAACATACATATCTAGCAGAAATGATTCATTATAAAATCCTATAAATGTTTTATCACATTTTTATCAATGATGATAGAATTTGTTTGAAACAAACCAACAACACCATCGTTTTTTTCTATTATAGTTGTTATTAACATTAAGAACACTGCTTTAAAACAATAATTACAACAGGGACTAAAAAGGGCGAAACTAAAGAGCTTTTTCCGCTTCAAAATGCCCGAAGTGTTCCAAAACATAGTATTAAAGGATAGGAACGTTACTTGTTATTACATTTATTATAATTTTATCTGAACTAGAAAATGTTTGTGTATTTGAACGAGAAAATGAAAAAATCATTATCTTGGTCGCCAATTCAAAGGTTATATAGTGAATATCTGCGCGAACCAAACGTTATTTTCTGATAGTCCACCTAAATAAATTTATATTTTAATAGTGCAATTTTTTTAGTCAAAACATACATACTTTTATAGGTAAAATCAGCTCTTTTGTTGCTCTATTTTTAGACCAACTTGCAAGGTTGATTCTAGACTATACATTTATTTATCTTTGTAATACTATCAAGTAATATTAACAAAGATATTTATAATTTAAAATGGATCCAAATATTTAAGTATAAAACCTGTGGAGCCGATCTAAAATTTTATATCGAAAACTTTAGGCACATTATAATTTTTCAACAAATTTTATTTGAATTTTTTTTGCAAAACATGCCTGTTTAGTGACTGTTGGCCAATACAAAAAATATAATAGTCGTTATAAAATAATAGTTTTAAGAAAAAAAAATTTAAATTAAACATTAGTGATATTCCCCGAAGCTCCGCCCTATATTTGGGCTATTTTTATGAATAATTACAGAACAAAACAATAAATTGTCAAGGTGGTGGCGCAGTGGGAGATCTTATTTCTTGCATACTGAAAGTCCCTGGATCGAATCCCGGCTGAGACACTCCACATAGGGTACATGTAGTGCATTTAATTTCAGCACTTTTCCAAATTGAGCATTTTTGATTTTGGACTATATCTTTGGTAATCCTGGACGGAATACGACGTTTGATACCTCAAATGAGAGATAATTATATGTAGATGACTGTCGTGAGCTTTTTTATTTTTTATGTTATGATATTTTCATGTGAAATTGTGTGATTTACAAAAAATAAAATTGTTATTCGTTTTTAGAACATGGGCATTTTATGATTACACAATAAAATGGTTTAAAAATAAACTGTCCTGGTAAAATTTAGTCTATTTTCCGAATTTTTAGTCCCCGTGGTTCTACGTTGCGTCTGTGGTGAGCAATCGTTATAAAATAAAATAGTGTAATTTCGGCACACATATTGCTGTAGGTAGGTAAAAACGGGTTGAATTAAGTGGTCGGGTGTTAAATTGTAGTTGTAAATAGTTAAAAGACAACGTTGAAATGTGTAGGGGTCATAGCACTGCACTTAAACTCGATTAAGGGGGTCCTTTTAAAAAGTGCCAAAATTAAATGCACTTTTTTCCCAAATGTTGCTCATTTTGATACCATTTGGCATTTTAGCTGTAACTTTTTGCCAGTTAAACGTTGAATAACAAGTAGAAGCTTAAATTAAAGAAAACTGTCTTGATATAATAATAGGCTTTAAAATTTTTGAAAATGATTATTTTTTTGACTGAAAAACAATCGATTGTTTGTAAGTGCCGAAATTAAATTTCGGCAATTTTCCTTTTTTTTAAACTGATTTAATTAAGTAAAAAAACAATTTTCGTGCAGTGAAACTTTTATGACGCAACGCAGTATCGTAAAAGCTTTAAAATGAGCTGTCAAACATGAAAATCGGGCCATACAGTAAAAAGTTACATTGGAAAAACGAAAAAGTGCCGAAATTAAATGCACTACCCTACTACATGGTGATAATAATTTGATATTTGTTAATATTGTTATATGTAGTTTTTGGCTGTGCGGTTAGTGCTGAGAAACATCGGCCTTGCATATCCTGATTTATGCAAAATAAAAAAAAAATAAAATTTTAATTTTTGTCAAACAATTTCTGAAATTTAATTTTAAAAAAACTTGCATGTTTAAAATAATAAAAACAGTCTCGAAAAGACAATTAAAATAATTTAAAGTACATTACAAGCTTTAAATTGCTCATTTAAAGGACGGAACTACCTACGCTTTAAATAGCTGGAATTCTAAAGCATATTGGAAGGTAGGAACATCACTATTAAAGGTTCGGTACATTGTCAAACTTTTTGTCTCATTTTGCCGCCAAAATCTGGATAAGTTTGTGCAACAGTTTTTCTTGCACTTCGTGTTTTTAGCAAATAAGTTAAAAGTTTTTTTGTACAGAAAACGTAATATCTCGACAAATACTGCATCAATTTTAACAATCAATGTATCAAATCAAAGTAAATAATAGCCGCTTTCTTTAAGTGCATATTTTGTAACTTAACCCGGTAAGGACGGGGTGCCTGAATTGGGAAAAACGGTTTTTATCTGTCTCCATCAAAAATTTTGCTGCCTCCTACCTGCCCCCTAACCTGTATATGTTTCAACATAAGAGGCAGGATCCATTACCTCCTACCTGCCTCCGAGGCAGTTTTACCTGTCTCCACCCTGCCTCCAGGGGCAGGTTCAAGAGCCGTCCTTACCAGGTTAATTTTTTTATACCCATTAAGTAATCTTCCAAGTACAAGCTATTTTTGGGGAGTCATACATATCTATTGAACCACTGGAGATGTTTTAATGAAACAATTTTGTGGGCTATTGGGTGCAAGGGTAAGATTTTCACAAAACATATCAAAATTGAAAACGAAAAGTTTGACTGTGCACTGCACATTTAAGATTTAAGGTGCAGTATATATACTAATTTGTGGTTTTTTTTGCTTTTTAGTTAGTACTAAACGATGAATCAGGTCACACTAAAAATGTATTCCACTCAAAATTTCAAGCGGTAATTAACACGAAAAAATACCGCTTTGGATTTTAAGAATGTATTTTGTTTTACATACACCGGTTTTAAAAATAAGGTATTTCTGCATGACTACTAAGTATATTGCTAAAACTTGCTAGAAATAACGCTAAAGTCTAAAAAAGCATAAAATTTAAATTAGGTTCAATTCCAAAAAGTATTCAACAAATAAAGTCATTTTCAAAACAAAAACCTGGTTTCACAGTTAGTATGTTCCTTGGGTAACACGAACTTAGATCCAAACGAACTTAGATCCAGAACAAAAACACGAATTTAGATCCAAAGACCCGAACTTAGATCCAAATTTTCGTCTACGTTTTTCTTTTACGTTATCAACTTTAAAAAAATGATTTTAAATGTGTTTTAAACGTTTTAAACATTGAGTTTTGCTTCTTACGTGTAAAATATGTGTTTGTTTATTGCAAACAAAACATTTACTCAAAAAGATTCGTGTGTGAAGACTTATATCATGTGTATTATGAGTTGAGGAATTTAAAAATTTAAATCGACAAAAAATTCTTGTTAAAACACAAATATATGTGTTATTAGTCAATTAATCAATTGATTTAAAGCTAAATATCATAATAATTACATTATTATTTTAAATGATTTTATTTTAAATGTGTTTTAGTAATTTTAAATGTACACTTTTGCCTATTCATTGTAAACATAACAGTGATCGATTTAATATTCGATAAAATATCCATAATATTCTTCGTTTGCAAAGTTATGCGGCATTACAAAAGGATTAATTTTGTGAGTGGGCAGGGGACGGCGGCGCCAATTTATGGTCGAGCGGTCTGGGACATAGGAGCTTGTTTTGTACAAAACAGCATTCATATATATATATATAGATGTTTTACAACATCCCTTGGAAATCCAGGATGTGAGCAATTAGGGATTAGTGAATTAGCGGATGGATTAAAGAACAAACGGATGTCCAAGAAAGTTTTCACCAAATAGAGGGTCAAATCGTCGCCATTTATTACAATGTGCGGCTGCTAGTTTTAATTTTTATGGTGATTGACTAATTTAACAATTATCAATTTACGAAATTTACGAAATATGGCACGAGATTTCGGTGCCGCCAACGATTATTATCACCTTTCAAAACAGAATCGCCAACCGCTAATTCACTATCCAAGCCTTATGGGTAGTTATGAGAATCGCTATAAGAAGTGGTATCTGAAATGTATTCAATGTCTTACCTGTGAATTGAGATGAGATTTGTAGTTTTAAATTTGTTGCTTAAAGTTTAAAATTGTTTGAGAAATATAGTATACTTTGTCTATTATACATGACTGTACATAAAAATATATTATGACATTTGGCTTTAAAACACATCATTAATTCTTTCGCAACACACATTGAAAAGTTTTTCAGTTTGTTTGCAACAAACAAGCCCATATTTTACACGTAAGAAGCAAAACTCAATGTTTAAAACGTTTAAAATACATTTAAAATCATTTTTTAAAAGTTGATAACGTAAAAAAAAACGTAAACGAAAATTTGGATTTAAGTTCGTGTCTTTGGATCTAAGTTCGTGTTTTTGTTCTGGATCTAAGTTCGTTTGGATCTAAAGATGCCAAATCGTTCCTTGGTGACTGTTATTCTGTTAATACCAGTTAGAAATAAATTAGATATTTACTTTTAAAAACAGCGAATTCTACGTAAAAAAATAACTATTCGCTTTTTTCACTTTGCATATTAATAATTGTAAAAAGCTCACGATAATGTGCATGGCTAAAATAACAACACGTGCACCGTGCAACAACACGTGCGCCGAAATAACAACACGTGCACACGCTGCAACAAAATGACAATTTAGACGGGCGGGGAATGCGTTGTCATTGTCACAATCCGGTGTGAACCAACCTTTTTTTATGGTACGGTAAGATTTATTGTTATTTTTTCTAAATCAAATTTTACTATATAAGCCAAAATTAAGAACCCAAAAACTGGCTCCCAAGAAAATTGCGCGATTTTCTGCGCTTCCCAATCGGTCATATTTAGTAGATCAGTATTCAAGGAAGAATATCGTACATAAAAGATCATTGTTGAAATATTTATTTGAATATTATGGTTGAATTATATCCGGCTGACGTCAAAAATTAGAATGCAGATATGAGCAGAAAAATTAAAATTGTACGGTTATGACGTTTTTTTTATAAAAACAAACGCAGTACCTTTTTACAAAATATACAAAAATTAACCAACTTTAGCCCTTAAAAATTTCGATTTGGATTCCAAACTAGGTAGTTTGAAAAATAATTAGTAAAATATAGGTTTTGATTTTTATTACTAAACCGCTTTCGTTAAAAAATTTGAATGGTTTTATTGTTATAGACGGTTTAATACTGAAATTATCGCGGTCAGCTAGGTTTTTTATAAATTTGTTTACGTTTTCTTATAATAGCTGGCACAACGCCTCGCTAAATCAACTATTGGGCCACCCACCCATGATAAGCTAATTGCATTTATTATTTTTTCCGGATCACTGGACACTTAAAGCTCCTTAAAAAGTAATTTTAAGTTTATTTAAGCTTGAAATATATTTTAAATTACTTTTGTTTTAGGACTATTTTTTATCAGTTTTTAAAATTTGAAAAACATTTCTTATTTACAAAAAAAATTTAGTCTACAATTATTTAAACAATTGTAAAAAAATTGGTGGCGTTCTGGAACACCGGGGAATATTATTAGTTTTTTTATATAATCTGCCTAAATATCAGAAAATAAAGTCTAGTTTAAAATGACTTTCGTTACTGTTTGGTTTATGCAAATGTATTAAAGGTTTACTAAGTTGTGTAGGATCATGAGCGTAGCCAGGGGGTTTAGGGGTCTAGACCCCCCCTTTTGGGGCGGCAAAGGGAAAAAATTTGGGTTAGACCCCCTTTTGGGTCGCCAAGTATAAAAATTTGGAGGCCTAGAACGGCCATTTTTTTTAAATTTTCTCGCGCTTCGCTCCGCTCAGCGCTCGATTAATTATATAGTCTCCACTTCTAAATTTGTGTTAACTTTATGTTTTGTGATCTAGGTATGACCACGCTGGACCCACCCCATTCTTAATGTTTTAATTAGTCTCCAGTTCCAGATTTGTGTTATTTTGTTTTGTAATATTGATACGACCACGCTGGACGGACCCTCCCCCCCTTTAGATTGTTATATAGTGGGATTAAAAATTTAAAAGTTAAAAGAAGTAATTTTAAAAACATTTTCTCGCACTTTGCATTGCTCAGTGAGTTGTAATTCAATCAATGTACTCATTTTTCAGGTACCAAATTGTTTGTAAATTTTTTTTTTGTTTTATTGATTTTTTTTAATTGAATAATAGGAAAATAATGAAGTTATGTGACATAAACAAGGCAAACAACACTCCGCTCGAAGCGCGGAAATTTTTTTTAGCCCTTTTATAACATTCAGGATTTGGACCCCCCCCCTTTTCGGAAATTTCGTTCAGGGTTGGAACTCTCCCTTTCCGAAATCCTGGCTACGCCTATGTGTAGGACATACAAAAATGTTAAAAGTTTATTACAGGTCACTACAGCTCAAAAACACTGAATCTATTATACGGAAACAGCGAGTACTATTAATTAGATCTAACGTAGAAATTTACAAGGAGCTACCAAACTAAACGCATCTTAACAACAAAACATTTATTTTTTAAGATTTAGCTGAAAAACCTTTATCAAAAAACTCACCATTGTAGTAAATCAGTACATTACATTTTAATACCAGTCTTGAATAGGGGTAAGCAACCTCCCGGGGTTTTTTTTTGAAAATGGGGGGTGTATCTTTTTAAAAAACTTTGAAATTTATGAGGAGTTTTAGAGATACTCAGAAATTTTATAAGGTGTTTCGGGGTGTCCGGAAAAAATACCTTCTGCAAAATATCTTCCAGAAAAAATATCTTCTTTCAGCAGTAAATTATTCAGTATTATTAAAAATTTTAAAGCTTTTTTTAAACTTTTTTATGTCGTTTTAGCTTGATTTTAATATTCTCTTAGGCTTAGAAAAAAGTTTTCTTTAGTTGAGAATTTAAAAGTCTTTCCGAAGATATTTTGCAGGGTGTATTTTTTCCGGGCCTCATATGTTTTTATGGTGCGTGTTATTGATTTATAGAAAACTTACACTCTGCAGGAAAACCTTCAACTCGCTTTACTAGTTGGACACAGTCCGATATTTTCAAATCGCCTTAAAATCACCAAACCTGTATTTTTGAGAGAAAAAAAGAAGTTCGAACTGTTTGTATTTTGCATAAAGATAGATATCTTTAATGAAATCTGTTTAAAAAATACACTAAAAGGTACCACAAATTGACGATATTAAAATATTAGACGCGATCCAAAAAGTAGAGCGGTCACGAATTTTCACTCCAAAATAAACCGACCCAGCCCGAATGAATCGGGTCCAAAATAATAAAATAGCAGAGTTAGAGATTTTTTATAATTTAGTTTTCATGTTC
The DNA here is from genome assembly GCA_030248175.1 of Microlaimidae sp. YZB2_3. Taxonomy (NCBI): domain Eukaryota; kingdom Metazoa; phylum Nematoda; class Chromadorea; order Desmodorida; family Microlaimidae; species Microlaimidae sp. YZB2_3. The sequence goes on from JASAMX010024800.1 coordinate 18,554, forward strand.
GCGTGAATTAGAGATAAATTTTCAATTCTTCTTGTTGTGCGTTTTATAATTTTGTTAAAAAAATTAAATTTTCGAAAAAGGACCGCTCTAATGGTACAAACAAAAATACTAACAAATCACCGAATAAACATCAATACACAAACAATGTAAAAATTTCCCTCCAAACATTAAACAAAGCAACTGCAAATAAAGTAAGAGAAATACGACAGTTGAAATAAAATACGAATCTTTCTAAAAATAATAAAATTAATAGTTAAAATAAAAATCGTAGTCATTCGTAAAAACTCAAATACAATGTCATCACAAAGTCATTAACACTGCTCAGTTTACAATATATATATACATATACTATACTACTTTTATAAAACATATTATCAGAAAAATGGTTTTATTCGGCAACAATATCAACGAATCGTCTGCTTTTAAAAATTGGCTGTTTCTATTTTGTGGTGCCATTTTAAAGATGTTTTTTTAATGACACCACTTATCTTTCGTCTAAATAACAATTAATAAACTTTTAACAAAAACTTGTAATCTTAATAAAATGGACTCTAGCCAAGTAGAACTATAACCTTAATAATCGACATTCCCTTTTGCGATATATCCTGACTTGCTTTTTACTAGCACATATCTTTTTTTCACAAATATTAATTAAAAATAACCTAACAAATTTACATTTTCATTGATTTTTAAAATCACAATTTAGAAATACTAAGACAATTAATTTTTCGTTGTTATCTGATCTCGTATCATTATAATTTCTGTTTTCAACATAAATACCATGTTTCGATAATTTAAAGCAAAGAAAAATTTAGTACTCTCTTTTTTAAAGGGTAAAATAACCCAATAATATAAACTTGAAATACTCTATACTATTTTAGCCTTATTTTTACTATAATTTTAAGTTTTGGCCTTCCACCCGGGGGTAGACCCCTTAGCGGACCTGAACAAAAGCATCTATGGGTGGGGATGCTCCGGAAGTCCAGAACTCCAGTGATGTGAGCATTATAAAGGCTCTCAAACAGCTTTGAAACCACTTGCAATACAAAAAATATATATACCCTGGTTTACTTACATAAATTTATTTTAATTACAAAAAAAGAGTATCATAAATATTGTAAAATATCTGAACGACATTAGTGACTAAAAGCAGCGCAAATGTTGTGTATATATCAATGAAATTTTCCTCTTCGTATTTATATAAATTAGATATTTAAAAAATTATAAAAAATGCGTTAAAAAATACATTACATAACATGAAAAAGAATAACATTCACATTTCCCTTTGTATTGCAAGTAGTTTTTACTGAAAGCTGATTAAAGAATATTTCTGTGGGGTTTAAATTTTTTTCGTTGAAATTAGATGATAATATGAATTAATTTATTAATAGAATCAAAATTAACCTTGTGCAGTTGTGCAATCGTTGTCTTTTTGTCTTTTAACACGAATGTTCATATGTTTAAATTATATACACTGCTACATTTCGCGAAATTTCTTGTGTCAAAAACCAAGATTTTTCATAACTAAAAAAACTGTCCGGAGAGACTATAAATACTTTTATTAAATTCTACGTACCTAAATTTTTATAGCTTTTGTTTATTTGATACTTTTAATACGTCAAATAAAAACTGTCATTAAGTGCACACCCTTCAGGCTTATAAGTAAATTTACGTTTTCTTTGTATTTTTTGATAGGTAATTGATTACTAAAAATAAAAACACAAATAAACTGACGCTGCTATAAAAAACGGTAAAAAAAAGAATCAAGTTATTTCCTAAAAAATATTCAATAATTACAACAAAACTCGTATTTAGAAATGACTATAAAAATTCATATAATAATAGTAAAATGCATAAATGATACATACAACAAGATTATCAGAAAGCTAAGTATAAAAAAATAAGACGAGAATTTTAAGGTGCGATCCGGAAAATATTGGTTTAAAACCCACTCATAAGATTTTCTGGTTTGTTTAATATTATAATAGACAACGTGCCGTTTCAACTATAAATAAAAAACATACATTGACAGTTTACACTATCACACCTTTAAAATATATCGTTTATTTTTGGTTAAATCTAATAAACAAAAAGTAAACCGTAAAATTAATTTTTAAAAAATTACACGTAACATTTTTATGACTAAATTTAATGTAAAATAATAATAAACACAACACAATTTTCTAAATATATATTTACATAACTTTTTAAAAATGGATAATAGTATAGTTTTTAAACCATTCAAGACTTTGTTTTAAATTTTATTGACTAAAATATGCCATTCATTAAAGTATAAAAACACAGAAAAACACTATTTTTATTACAAAAATATTAAGTAAATTTAGACCCAAAATATGTGTACTTAGAAATTAGCTTTAAAAAAGGCAAGTAATGGTCCTATGTCAACGGAAAGGAAACAAGGAAACGTTTACTTTCCCGTTTTTTATTAAGCACTGGAGAGAATACATTATTGACTAAAAACCGTAGTTTCCACACTGTATGTCGTTTTCGTATATTATGGCTTAGTTGTATATACCTACCTGATTTCAAGAAAAAAATCTAAATTAAATTTTTAGGGGAAACTCTAGGGGTAAATTTTTAAAACAGTGGACGGTTAAGTTGACGCGCTTTCTTTAAAACACCTATGTCCGAGCCCATAATTAGATTTTGATTTCAATAGATTTTTAAATATTATTGAGACTGTTATCCACTTTGAACTAAAATCATTTTAGTTTTATACCAAACTAAATTTTTTCTCTAACACAATGGCACAATACAGATTATTATTTTTTTTTAAATGTTTGGATTTGCAACAAATCCAAAAAAATTTTTGCATTATTGGACTTATAACACGTATTTAGCTTCAAAATGAAAAGATTATTTATTATTAATAACTTAAAAAATTTATGAACGTTTTGGGTATGATAATATAAAACCTGACGCTTATCTTCTCGTATTTTTATTCAAAAATTCTGTAAATACAGAATTTTAAAAGTACTTCTTAAATTTATTACTTTGGAACAGGATATCTATGTAGTCTTCTTTCTACATTACTAGGCAATAATTCCAAAACCCTAAAATCATTTCTAAGACAATAAATTATGCAAACAAAGATTTTTAGGTCTATTTAAACATGTAAATAATATCTATTTATACTTATAAGTTTCTAAAGACAGAGATACAGAATAATTACTGACAACGACGCGACGACTAAAAATTCGTGTAAAATTTACCCGTTGGCTCTAAAACGTTGTATAAATCCGTGTAAAATTAAGGAGTACCACATATTAAAAAAAGACCATTTTCCAAAACAGTTATTAAGAAAATTATTCTCGGTTTCCAAATAAAATCATTTACCATCTTTTGATATCCCAAAAAAATTACTTTTATTACTTCTTCCAAATCATAATCCGTTCGTTCTTATTTCCCGGTAGTAACGAGAACTTTGGATTTCGGTGCAGACTCCAGTAAAAGTTCCGGGTGTGTTTGAAGGAAGTTAGAGTGTTTACGCTTGAGATGGATAAGCCACCGCTCCTTTTTTGGAATGTAGTCCCCGCAACTGGAGCAATTACCGTCTTCGTCCCGCGTTATGGAATCCGGCTGCAAAAATAAGTCATATAAATCAATCTATCAATCACACAACTTTACTACTTTTCTTGAAATTGCATTTTAGATTACAGTTTTATTTTACAACAAAAATAATTCACCAATTCGACTTTTTTTAAAATACGTTTAAAAAATAGCCTTTTTCAATCCGTTTTTGATTTTTTTTTCGTAATAAAATTATGGAACGCTTCAACTGAAAATACAGTTCGTGCCAATTAGGGATGCATTGAGCTGCTCACAAATGTTTAATACCAATTGGTACTTACATATATTTATTTGTGAGTACTAAGCTCAAGCTTACAATAAATCTTAGGCTCAAGCTCAAGGTCACAATTAGCCCACGCTAATTAGCTTAATTGTGGGCTTGACCCTAAAAAATAAAAAAAAGTATTACTTAAACCAAAAGTTATGTAACTCCTGAATAAAAATCCTCGTTAGAACATAGCAACATAATTTTAGTCCATTTAAATGGAATTTTTATTTTCAAATCATATTCTTATGTTAATTCACGTAATTTACAATAAAAAAGCATGTTTTAATTTATTAATGGAATAACTCAATTTATCTAAATTCACGTAAATGAACAAACCCAATTTAATAATGGCTTATATTAGCGTTACGGGTTACTACACGAGTTAAACTTTTTTTGATAAAGTGCATATGTTTTTACCTATGGGTTTATTAGTTGGTTTTGAACTTTTATTTAGAAATCTAAACATTCTACAAAAGGATATGTGTTAGAATAAACATTTAAAAATGCAGTAAAGAGTTTTTGTCTTCAATTTTCACTGTTTACTTTTTGGCCAAACTTTATCCTGTGCTCCAAAACCTTATACTGTTATTTTTTGTTTAAATAATTTACACCTAAAAAAAGTCAAAATAAAGATTTTTTGGGCATTTTATCCGGCAACAATGTCTACTTCGCTGCGAAAAGTTTTGTAATAAAAAATATAAAAAAGAACAGGCGTCGATAAAAAAAAGTATAAAAAAAAGAATAAGCAATATTCATTTTTAGAACTTGATTAAAAAAGTTGATTTATTTTGGTTTTATTTATTTCTCGAAATATAAAGTGTTTTCTTGAAAAAAAAAACCCTGAGATTGTTAAACCATTGTTTGTGAAACGTGACAAGCAAAAAAAACATACAACGAACATGACAAGTTTTTTATAAAATTATATTTTTTGGGTTTTTTTAGATCAAAATTTTGTCGAAACAAATCATTTTAAAATAATAAAATTGACACTTTTTCATTTAAATAAAAATTTTCATAAGAGACTTAAATTAAGCATTTTTCCCATGCCAAAAATTTGTCAACTGTTTTAAGGTAAAAATCGCAGGGTTTTTTTACTAAAACAATAATATCTCAACAAAAATTTTGTAAAAATTTCCAATCAAGGTTTCAAAATGAAGATAAAAATACGAGGTTTTTATATATATTTTTGCACTAAAATTTTCTTGGTAAAAGAAAATGCCATAAAAAACCTTTTTTTTGGCCTTTTAAAATAATTCAACGAAAAATTGGGTCAATATTACAAAAAATCAAAACGGTCAATTCATAAAAGAATTACAACGATGTGTCGCAATATTTCCTTTTTTAGTTTTTAAACACTAATAGAATTTCCACATTAATTGGTTGCTTTGTTCGCGGGATATAATTACTCAAAGGAGCACTGACACAAATCAAATTCTTATAACGTTAGAACATACATTTTTTTGGTATTGAACCGACTAAATTGAAATTTATAAATTCTGTCGAATTGTTCTGGGGAAGCAAAAATATTAAATTTGAGGTTTTGCATTAAAGGAGTACCATTCAGGGCGTTATATGAATTTGATTTGTTTTGACCAGACCTGTGCACTGCCCCACCAGGGTTATATTGAAGGGGGCAATTCCAAAACGGGAGGGCATGGGGGGCAATTTTTTTGAAACGAGGGGGACAATAAAACCGGGGGCAAGCAGGGGGGAAGAAAAAAAAGAGAAAAGGAAAAAAAAGAAAAAAAAAGGAAAAGGGAAAAAAGGGACAAAAAAGCAAAAATAAGGTAAAAATAGGTCTAAAATAGCTTAAATTACATTGAAATAGGCTAAAAACTGCAAAAATTTCGCAATGATGGCTTCAGAATAGGTAAAAAATGGCGACATAATTTTTGGGTACTTTTTCATTTTTCCGCGGGAGGGGGGGGGAGGGGCAATAAAAAAAGGGGGGAATCCTCCAATAAAGCGGAAGGGGGGGGGCATTTTCAAACCGTGCACAGGTCTGGTTTTGAGAGTGCTCTTTTAATGTTTTATTCTATATTCCACATCATTTTTGGGCAAAACGTTACTAAATTTTAAAAAAACATTTTTAATAATATACTTAATTTCACCCTGGGAAGTTTAATATTAAAAATAAATAATTGAAACATTTTTGTTTCTCGTGACACGTCCGATGCTATTAAAAATACATAAATATCAATTATCATTAGTGCAAGCGTTTATTCTAATTTTTTTATTCTATTTCTTTTCGAATTTCTTTCCTACATAAAAATTCTTTTTTTATTTTAAAGCATATTTTTATTTACAAAAATTAGTTAATATTGCTGTAAAAATAAACAATTATCCCAAATTTAATTTGACTAAACTAAATTGTTAAATAATATTTTTAGTGTCAGTTTTCGATATTACTCTTTCTAAAAAACACCTTTTATATTTAAATTTAATTATACAAGAGGTATAATGACTTTTGTTAGTATAAAAATATTTGATTTTTTAAATCACCATAACTCTTTTGGCTAAAAAATTGCAATAAAACTTGATAAATCAATAAAATCAATAGAAAATATTTTTGTTGTGGCTTGATAGTATATTCGGTAAAACATTCATAGTTGAACTATAATTATTAATATTTAGTCCCTCGCAAATCGTCATGAAAAGACCCATTGCTGCTGTTCTGCCCCTTGACCTCATTTGGGAACTCTATCCACCCATAGCCCCTGTGACACATGGTGGCCCTTCCGAAAAAACTCAAAATACAAGCTTTCATAAAAAGCGATTATCTTTCCCCTTTCATTTTCCAGCCTATGGAGTAATAGATAGCACGTGACGTTGGAGTTGACTTTGGAAGTTACGGGATCAATTCCTGCATAAGCCAAATTTTTTAATAAATTTGGTTGTCCAAATTTTTTAGCGCCTGGTTATTTTCGCTTCTACCTTGGGTTGTCACATATTTGGTGGCCGATACATACCTTCGGGTATGTATACCAGTGTACGTACCCCCCCCGTTCTACGGTAGATAGAGAGGCTTGTTGGGGCTTGTGGAGGTGTGCAGGTTCAATCGAAGAGCCTGAGATCAGATTTTCTCTTGGTGGTAAGGTGTGACACTTGATGTCCCTTCTGTTAAAACTCAAAGTACAAGAGTTAATAAAAGGTGATTATCATTGTTTGGCTTATGGTGTAATGGATAGCACGTCGGAGTCGACTTTGGAGGTTACGGGTTCAATTCCTGTATCGGCCAAATTTTTCAATAATTTTGGCTGCCTAAATTTTTCAGCGCCTGGTTATTTTCGCTACTACTTTGGGTCGTCACACCCTCATTTCTGGGGATACGGCCAATCTCCTCTATGCTTATGTGTGCATACTTACAACATACGATTCTTCAAAAATCTATGCTATACGTATATTTTTACGTATATTATGAAATTTGGTCAGGCTCACAAATGCTTAATACCAATTGGTACTCACATAATATTTAATTGTAAGTACTAAATAATGCTCAACTTACAATTAAAATCTGGTGCTCAGCTCAATGCATTCCTAGAGCCAATTCACTAAATAAGTTTAAACAATCATAAAAATGTAGAATTCACTAATTTTTGTAAGCGTTATTTTTAGGCTGCATAATAAGTATTTACTCTATATAAATTCTTAGTCTTAGCAAATAAAAATACTATGCGGTAAATGATCCGATTTTTGAATAGTTATTTTTATGATGGGTAAACCCTTTGTAAAAAATTTTCCGTGTTCTCAGCTTTTTTAAATCTTAATTTTTTTTCGATACAAATAAAACCGCCGAGCTACTGCCGTTCGAATAGAGTTTACGAAGGTACCGTAGTTAGTACTTTTAGGTATCGTACGTTATTCACTGAAAACATAGACATATGCAATGTAACATGAACACAAATGTTGAAAGGAGGTCACACTACGTCACTTTGGAAGGAGTGGAATTTTTAACCTTCCCAAAAATTTAGTGTGAATAAAAACAGCTACATCATAACAAAATCCATACCAGATCAATTTCGTCCATTTGCTCCCCCTCATCTGTCCAAGACGTATCTCCAGAGGGTAACCGGTTCTCGCGATTAGTAGGTGAACATTCCATGGAATCATCCAGAGAACTTGAGAGCGATTTCCGAGATTTACCTCCAGTTTTAACGCTCAGCTTCCTGTCTTTCCACGTTTTCTTTTTTCGAGGTGAAGCTTTGTGAACCTTAATTTTTTAAATTTTTAATAATTTCTGAATTTTTTTCATACAAGTAGCCCGTTTTAGCCATACGACTGACAAATAATTTTTCCTTTATTTTTTACATGCATTTGCTAATTTTTTTCAAACTTTAACCCATTTATGATATTCCCTTTTTAGTGATTACCTCATTTATTCTAATCTGTTTTAAGGTTAAGGAGGAGGATCCTTTCCATTTTAAGTAAAAACCCGTTATCCAACGTAAAGATTTCATGTAAATATTTATGAATTTTAACCTTCTTACGATACTCCCCCAACTATAAGCTTTTCAATGATATCTCATTTAGCTCATTTTTTTAGTTGGAGATCAAGGTCCATTCCCCTTTGATGAAAATGCGTTGTCTAGCATAAAACTGGCCATGTTATTTTTTCAAATATTTAACCCTTTTATGAAATTTCCTAGATTGTAAACCTTGCGATGCAATATCTCATTTAATCCAATAAGCTTTGCAGCTGAAAAGAAGCGTTCCTCCCTATTTGCTGAAAATGCTTTGTCCAGCATGATGATTTATTTTATGTTATTGTTTTTTTAACATTCAACCCTCTTATACATTCCTCAGACTCATAGCAAGGGCAGGGGATGGGGGGGGGGGTGTTGGGGGTCCCCCAAATTTCGGGGGTCCGATACACCCCCCAAATCCAGGAGCCTGCCCACCTATGTTCAGACTGTTAGCTTTTCAATGATATTTCGTTCAGCTCAATCCGTTTTGTGGTTGAGAAAAAAGGTTTCTCCCCTTTTTAGTGAAAAAACGTTCTCCAGCATAAAGATATCCATGTCGATCTTTTCAAAAAAGCATCATTCTGTGGCTCCCCACTGACCAATTAACTCTTTTCTAAGTGTTAGCTAATTTAAGAACAAATTTTTTAAAATTCTAAAATCCATTGCGTTCCTCTCCCTTTTAGTGAAAACGAGTTGCCCAGTATAAAGTGTCCATGAAATTTTTTCAAAATTTTAACCCCTCACTTTCCGGGATATAAGCTTTCAAATGATACCTCATTCAGTTTTAACAGTTGGTGGTTGAGGAGGAGTTAGGCAACACACACACAGACACACACACACAGACAGACAGGTAGACATTACGTCTATTTATATATAGATAAATTAAAAAAACACGACAAATTAAAATACAATAGCCTGATTATTTTTTAGGGTCATCATGACTCCGCGATCTTTTTTAATAAGTCAACAAAGTCTGTCAGTCGTCAGTGCTTTACATACAACTACTCAATTATTGCTTGAAAATTAGTTTTTGAGCAAAGGACTTTCTAGTGAAAAACTAAAGTTATACTTCTTTTATTGAATCTGCAACATAGGTGAGAAAGGGGGGGGGGGGGCGAGGTGCAAGGCCCCCCTCTCCCTTCATTCTAAATTTTTTTTCCCCCTTCTCCCCCCCTTCCCCCCTTGTCTACCTGTCTGTGTGTGTGTGTGTGTCTGTGTGTGTGTTGTAGTTTTGCCTCGACCACAACTGTTAACTTGAATAAGGTATCATTTGAAAGTTATATTCCGGAAATGAGATTAAAATTTGGAAAAACTTACCATGGACATTTTATACTGGGCAACTCGGTTTTTTACTAAAAGGGAAAAACACAATCAAAATTTTAGAATTTTAAAAAATTGTTCTTAATTCAGCTAAACACTTAGAAAAGAGAATAATTTTAATCAGTGGAGAGCCACAGATACTTTTTTTTTTAGAAAAGAAAATCAACATGCCAAATATCTCTTATGCTGAAAAAACTATTTTTCAGCTAAAAAGGGGAGAAACCTTTTTTTCTCAACCACAACCAGACAAACATGAACGAGAGTGTGCCATTGGAAAACCTAACCGTGTGAGCATAGGTGGGCAGGCTCCTGGATTTGGGGGTGTATGGGACCCCGAAATTTGGGAGACCCAAAAGTTCTTTTTCCCCCCCTGCCCTTGCATTGAGTCCTGAGGAATGTATAAGAGGGTTGGATGTTAAAAAAACAATAACATAAAAATAAATCATAAAATAATGAACAAAACATTTCGGAAAGAAGAACGCTTCTTTTCTCAGCTGCAAAGCTTATTGGATTAGAATCTTTAAAAAGGCATCGCAAAGTTTACGATATTCAGAAATTTCATAAAAAGGATAAATATTTGAAAAATGACGTCACCGAGTTATGCTGAGCGACGCATTTTTCATTCGAAGGAAAATGGACCTTTGCATCTCCAACTAAAAAATGAGTTAAATGAGATATCATTGAAAAGCTTATAGTTGGGGAGGAAAATTAAGAAGGTTAAAATTCCATAAATATTTACATGAAATCTTTACGTTGATAACTAGTTTTTACTTAAAATGGAAAGGATTCCTCCTCCTTAACCATAAAACAGATTAAAATAAATGAGGTAATCACTAAAAAGGGAATATCATAAATGGGTTAAAGTTTGAAAAAAAATTAGCAAATGACGTGTAAAAAATAAAGGAAAAATTATTTGTCAGTCGTATGGCTAAAACAAGGGCTACTTGTATGAAAAAAAATTTTTCTTAAAATTAAAAAAAATATAAAAAATTCAGTTTTCAGCGAAGCTTACACCTCGAAAAAAGAAAACGTGGAAAGACAGGAAGCTGAGCAAAGTTTTTTAAACCTAGAAAAATGTAAAAAAAAAAAAACAAAAAATCACTCTCCTCCTACGAATCGAAAAAAATAGTTCATCCTACAGGTGAGATGCCTCTCAACATCTTTTATGGAACAATGAGGGGAGGAGCAAAGAATGGATTCTTTTTTTTTAAAATCTGTTTTTATTCACACTAAATTTTTTTGGAAAGCGTTAACATTTTTTTTTTTTTCCAAAGTCAGACGTAATTGTTTTGTTGACTTTTTTTTTTCTTTTTACATTGCATAATGTCTATTTTGTTGAAAGTGAATAACGTCTTTACGATATCTAAAATAGTTTTAACTCTGCGTACCCTTCGTAAACCCCTCAAAAAAGGGCGCGTAGTCTCAGCGGAATTTTATTTGTTATCGAAAAAAATTAAAAATTAAGATTTGAGAAAGCTCAAACACGGAAAATTTTTTTACAAAAGGTTTTACCCATCATAAAAATAACTATTCACTCAAATACCGCATAGTATTCTTGCTAAGACTAAGAAGTTATATAGAGCGAATACTTATTATGCAGCCTAATTAACGCTTACAAAAATTAGTGAAATTTACATTTTTATGATTGTTTAAACTTATTTCATTAAAAGTGGCTCTCTCCCAATTCAAAAGACCGCCAGATTTTTAATTGTAAGCTAAGCATTTATTTAGTACCTACAATTAAATATTTTATGTGCAGTACCAATTGGTATTAAACATTTTGTGAGTTTAACCAAATTTCATAATATTTAACGTAAAAAATATACATATATAGCATAGATTTTTGAAAAAAAGAATGTAAGTATGCAGCAGCACAAGATTAGAGGAGATTTTTTGGCTCGTATCCCTGGACGACTCCCAAAGTAGTCGCGAAATTAACAACAGGCGCTGAAAATTTATAGACAGAAATTATTGAAAAATTTGGCTAAAAAAAAAACAGAACGCGGTAAAAAAAAAATTTTTTTTCGACTCGTGCCTTTCCGATTAAACATAGGCTTAAAAAAATGATAATCACCTTTTATTAACTCTTGTACTTTTGAGTTTTAACAAAAGGGAACGTCGAGTGGCGCGGCCGGGCCGCCGAGAGGAAGGTGATCTCGGGCCTTTCGATTGAACTTTCCTCCGCCAGCGGCCTCCGGCGGGCCTCTACCGCGCTCGAGCGAGGGGGGCTGCGTACACTGGTATACATACCCGAAGGCAGGTGCCATCGGCCACCCGAATATGTAAGCGACCCAAAGGTGAGAATAAATAACCAGGCGCTAAAAAAAAAAAAATTTGGACAACCCAAAAAAATTTGGCTTAATGCAGGAATTGAGAGATTGGCGCTCCAGAAGTCAACTCCGACGTCACGTCCTCTATTACTCCATAGGCTGGAAAAATGAAAGGGGAAAATAATCGCTTATGAAAGCTTGTATCTTTAGTTTTTTCGGAAGAGCCACCCATGTCACAGGGGCTATGGGTGAGCATGAGGTCTCCCAAATGAAGTCTAAGGGGCAGAACCGACAGCAATGGGTCTTTTCTCCATTCCGAAAAGGGACTGAATGCTGGGTGGTATCAGTTAACAACTATGAATGTTTTACCGAAATTTTATTATCAAGCCACAACAAAAAATATTTTCTATTAGATTTTTATTGATTTATTAGAGTTTATACTCAATTTTTTAGCCAAAAAGTTATGAGTAGAATAAAAAATTGGATATTTTTATACTAACCTAAAAGTCATTATACCTCTTGTATAATTAAATTTAAATATAAAAGGTGTTTTTTAGAAAGAATTAATATCGAAAACTGACACTAAAAATATTTTTTAACAAGTTATTTTCATAAAATTAAATTTGAGAATAATTGTTTATTTTTGCAGCAATATTAACTAAACTTTTCAAATAAAAATATGCTTAAAATAAAAAAAGAATTTTTATGTAGGAAAGAAAATTCAAAAAGAAATAGAATAAAAAAATTAGAATAAACGCTTGCACTAATGATAATTGATATTTTTAATGTATTTTTAATAGCATCGGAACGTGCTCCACCGAGAAACAAAAATGTTTCAATTATTTATTTTTAATATTAAACTTACAGTGTGTATTAAAGGAAAGGGAATACTTTTTTAAATTTTCAGTAACGTTTTGCCCAAAAATGATGTGGAATATAGAATAAAACATTAAAAGAGCACTTCTCAGAAACCAGACCTTTTTATAGCATAAAAATGCCCCCCCCTTACGCTTTATTGGAGGATTCCCCCTTTTTTTATTGCCCCTCCCCCCTCACCGCGGAAAAATGAAAAAGTAGCCAAAAATTATTTCGCCATTTTTTTACCTATTATGACGTCATCATCACGGAATTTTTCCTGTTTTAAGCCTATTTTTCAATGTGATTTTAAGCCTATTTTAGACCTATTTTTATTTTATTCGTTTTTTTTGTCCTTTTTCCACTTTTCCTTCTTTCTCTGTTTTTCTTTTTTTTTTCTTCCCCCTGTGCTATCCCCCCACCTTTTCAAAAAACCCTGCCCCGTGCCCCCTCCCGTTTTAGAATTGCCTGAGCCCCGGAGGGCCGGTGCGCGTCAAAACAAATCAAATTCCTATAACGCCCCTAAATAACAA
>JASAMX010024801.1:0-10048 GCA_030248175.1 Microlaimidae sp. YZB2_3
AAAGATTGTTCGTAAAATTAATTTTTTGTTGCCTTGCTAGTTTATGGGGTAACACTATAAATTTCCATAACATTAAAGGGTAACAAAAAGGATTTAGGTAAATGACTAATATTAGCCACTTACCTTTAGTTTCTTTTCAATTAAAAACCGGACAGCCCTGGCTACATCTTCGACGTGCGTCGGAAATCGCTTTTGAAAATGGTCCATTTTGCTTTTAGAATAGTTATCTTTGATAGCATTGAGCAGTATATCGACAGCCCCTTCTCCTATCCATTCCACGGGACCGTAAAGAATCGGAACACGAAGAATTATTAATCGATCAGCTGAAAAATGGCGTTAAGTAATGGAATAAAAGATTGTTTACAAAAATATGCGTAAAACACTTTATTTTTTAATGAAAGCGGGATTATTATGGAAGATTATTTTTTAATGAAAGCGGGATTATTATGGAAGATTTAGGTGGTAATGGTTAATTACAATATTTTAACAAAATGTAACATCGCCAAAAAATAACCAAATCTAAATAGAATATTTAATTATGCAGTATAATTTATTAGACTCAAGACTGATTTTGCAGTATTTTATACTGATCTACTCGCGTGAAGAGACAAAACATTATTCAAGAATCATTATTCGATAAAAAAAAGTACCGTCCATCAAAAAATTCTCTACGAATAGAGCAGGAAAAAGAGGCGATTTCTTCCCGGAGAAAAATGGTATTAAAATCAAAACAAAAAAATATAAATGAATATCAGCTAATAGCTAAAACGTAAAAAAATATATTAAACTGGCCCAAATTGTATTGATGCGTCATCAAGAAGCACATTGTACTAGTAATTTGCCTGAATGCTTTAAAACCGAGTAAGATTAGAATTCTTTCAAAAAAGAGTGTTTGATGCTGGTGAGATTAATAACGTTTTTTTAAACGAATATATAAAAATTATGTTACAATTTGATATTAGGGCAAGTTCAGTGAAACAGGACTTGTTTATCCGTGGATAAGTTGTCCACGCAGCTAAGTTTTCTACCAATCAGAGGAAGAAAATACGCGAATTCAAACGCGTTGTTATGGGTAAAAGCAGCCAACTTAGCCACAAATTAGGTAAATAAATTGCCTTTCATTAGACTATGGTTGAATTACATCTGGCTGACCTCGTAAAATTGTGGGGAAAACCAATTAAAATTGTGTGATATGACGTTTTGTAACAAAATTGGAACGCAATTTTTTTTGGAACTTGCCATGGAACGCAATTTTTTTTTAAACTTGCCTTTTCACAAAATTTACAAAAATTAGTAAATTTTAACTGTTAAAAACTTGATATTTATTTGCTGAATAAACTTGATATTTATTTATTTTAATAATAATAATGATTGTTGAAATAGGGTTTAATCTTTAATATTAAACCGTTTTTGCTTAAACTTTTAAGTGCTTTTTTTGTTAATAGCTGATTCAAAACCGAGGCAAGTTATTGAGGACAGCTAGTTTTAATTTATCTATAAATCGAAATTGTTTGCGGTAAGAAATGATTTATTGAATTTAGGTTCGGGTTTGGGCCATTCCCCTTAGTTTTGTTAAGTCTTTAATAAACGGCAAATATGTGTAATGTTAATGTTGAATGACCAAATGGATTCTAGGACACGAGGGTACTGGACACGAGGGTACTGGACACGAGGGTACTGGACACGAGGGTACTGGACACGAAGGTACTGAGCTAAGAAAAAATACGTTTGCCACAAATATGTAAATTTTTTAGACTAAATGAGCTGAGCTGAGCTGAATTAAATTTTAATTGTTTAAACGTGTAGACAATTAAACGTTACATAAAATCGCTTGGTTTTTAATTATAAATAACATTTTTTCTTGCTTAAATATTATACAAGTTAATAAAAAAAACTACGTAAATAGTTTAAAAAACATCATACTAAAACACGAAATTTTTAAAAGTTATTTTACACACAGTTTAAAATTAAAATAATTGAGTTTTTATGATAAAATCTTTGGAAAAATAACTTCTGCAAAAATAGGGTGGCAGGAGAAACGTAAAAAATAACTTCTGCCTCTTTAATTCACTCTAGCTTAGGAATTCACTGAACACAGTTTATCATTAAGACAAGGCAAACAAAAGTGCTTTTAAAAAAGACAATGTAAGATTTTTCATGTAGATATTTTATGAATCAATCTAGAATTAGCTCTTTGGAAAAATAACTCGCAAAAATAGGGGGCAGGAGAAAGAAAAAAATAACTCTTGCCTTTTTAATTCACTCTAGCTAAGGAACACGAACACAGTATCATAAGACAAGGCAAACAAAAGGCTAAAAAAAACAACAAGAAGATAAGATGCATTATGAATCAATCTAAGATAGAGCGGAGAAAAATTCAAACAACGGATCTTGGGAGGAAACCCCACCATGCACGGAAACTATTTCCCAAGCCAAGCAAAACCCAAAAAAAGCAAACATCAAAATCCAAAAAAGGACAAAAAAACCGAAAAACGAAAAAAGGCAAGCAATGTTTCGAAAAATATACTGAAAGTTGGAAAGGATTAATTCATTTTGATACTCCACGAAAAATAACCACAAAAATTAGGGAACGACAAATTTGGCCACCTTTTTTATTTTTTGGAAAAGTTTCTGGCTTTTTCAATACCCAAAATGGCCCAAAAACAAACAAAGCAATTGTATTCCAGGCACAATTCAAATTCTGCTACATCTAAAAACAGGAAGGAAACTTTTTTTAAAGGGCCGAAGAAGGCGCGGCCATTATTTCGGCCACCACAAAAAAACGGCCATAACTATTGCTTAAACAAACAAAAAAATCTAAAGGAGCAAATTACCCAGGATTGTCTTGGACATATAACAATTTTTCCCGTTGCGAACTCTAATAGTGAGCAAGACAAAAAAAGTAAAACCAAAAAAACGAGTTAAAATTTTATTTTTTGTCAATTTTTATTTTTGGCTTAAAAAACGCAAAACAAGCACAAATGGCAACAAAAAAATTCTTTATAAATACGGAGACAATATAATTTAAAAACAGCAAAAAACGGCAGGTCTTTCACCTAAATTTCAGGGGCCGAAATTAACGGAATCTTAAAATGCGCAGTAGTAAACGCATTGCAAAATGATTTGAAGAAAATATCAAAACATGAAAGTAACAACTTGAGCCTAAAAGAAGATATTTTAAGTTATATAATGCTTCGTCTAAATTGATGCAGTTAAACACAAAGCAAAAATAGGAAAATCACAAAAAATTCACTTTTGTATAAAAAATGTTGAAATGTTGAATAACGAAAAAAAAAAACTTCAAAAACACTTATTCAACTTCATACAGCTACTTGTGCTAGTTCTTTTGTGTTTTAAAAATAAGCCAATTTTCTAACACCCTAAATTGGGGCCGAAATAAGCGGGCCGAAATAAGCAGTACCCACAGTAAAAAGAAAAAGAGTAATCTGTTTTCGAATATTTGATGTAAATGATTTAGTTTTTATATCAAACTAAATACGGCGCGCATTGTTTATACGTGTGCGTTCAAAATTGTTTTCGAAGATAAATATAAAATTATAGGGAAACTAATCAATATAGCTCAACAAACATAGAAAAACCAAACTGACTTTACCATTAGACAGGATTGTCCGCCACAAGATGATCTGTTTCAATCCAATAACTTCGCCGATTGTCAAAGCCATTGAATTTAGTGTACACTTCTGAGCCTGACCAAGTGGAGTCCGCTAATGTGGATTTTCCTAAAAACAAAAGATCACAATTCAAAACCTTTTAACAGATTTTCAATATATTATATTACTATTTTTATTTTTCCAATCAATTCTTTTACAGCTGCAATCCGAATGCAAAATGATTTACAGCGCATGACTTAACAATAAAGATCAAAGGAAAATTTTTTTCGATAACAAGAAAAGTGAATTTTTAATCGAAAACTTTCAAACTACTCCCTTCTTTGTTCCACGCCAATTTATCACAGAATTTCCGATCTAAATTTACTGTAACAAACGAGTTTATTTTTTGAAAATACTTTTTTAAAACCAAAAACAATAGTCTAAATAACGAAGCAAATGAAATTTATTAAAACTGCTTTTATTTCTAACCAGATTCCCTTTGACCTATGCCTCCTCTAGATTTTTAACAAATGGGATGTTGTTTGGTCCGGAGTGGGGAAGCAGTGAAATCCGAAAAACACATTTCACCGCATCGGTTTTTAAATGCATTTTAACCCATTTTGTTATCGATTTAAAAAAGTTAAAAAAGCTAATTTTAGCCAAAAAGCAATTTTTACTGCATGTAAACCTTTTTTGTTAAAACAAGATTACTTTAAACTTTAGTTGCTGTAGTACAATTCATTTAGAAGATATTTAGGGATTAAGCCTCCACCTCGGAGTCGGGGGAAATTAACCCCTGATTCTAAAATTTAGGGGGAAGTTTTTACCAATCCCCCTTCCCATGTATGTTTAAAACTGATACTTCGGGTGAACTTAACTTATCCTACATATGATGAAACGTGCAATCTTAGTTATATCTTCTTGCCGTTAAAGACCATTTACGCCGTTCATCAATTACTATGATAACAAGCTAGGTATTAACATAACTATTAAATGAACTTTATATCTTTTTAGTCTCCAAAGATTGTTTGTAAAAAATTAATTTTTTTTCCTGCGAGCTTTACTGCACTATAAATTTCCATAACATTAAAGGAACAAAAAGATTTAGTAAATGACGAAGAATTAGCCACTTACCTTTAGTTCTTTTCAATTAAAAACCGTACTAGCCCTGCTATATCTTGACGTGCGTCGGAAATCCTTTTAAAATGTCCATTTTCTTTTAATAATAGTTATCTGAAGCATTGAGCAGTATATCACAGCCCCTTTCTTCTTATCCATTCCACGACCGTAAAGAATCGACACGAAGAATTATTAATCATCAGCTGAAAAATGCGTAAGTAACATAAGGGGGGGACAAAAAACTGTAGAATGTTTTAGAATCCTGTGGCTTTCTTAAACTTTACTCCGTATTTATGTTTGAGATTATTGATTGAGTGCAAAAAAAAACAAAAAACAGGTAGTGGATTTTCAAAAACATTTGGAACATCAAAATATTTATATCAAATTACTCCAATCTTTAAATTTGAAGTGATCCTCACCTTAACATTTTATTACAAAAATTAAGGAGTATTTTTTATATTTTAGCTGAACTTAGGGTATCTGACTTAATTTCGACCGGGCCTTAATTTCGGCCACAAATTTAGTGTGTTGAAATCAATTTAGGGCTTTTTTTAAAACACAAACGAACTAGCACAAAAGTAACTGGATGTATGTTTAATAAAGTGTTTTTGTAAAGTTTTTTAATCGTGTTATTCTGCATTATCAACTTTTTCATACAAAATGTGAATTTTTCGTGATTTTCTGGAATTTTGCTCTGTGTTTAAACTGCATCAAATTTAAAACAAGGTAATAACCTTAAAATACCTTCTAATTAAAGCTCAAAATTTTTAGTTTTCATGTTTTGATATTTTCTTCATCCAATATATTTTGCAATGCGTTTAACTAACTGCGCAGTTTAAGATTCCGTTAATTTTGGCCACCTTAAAATTCACATAAAAGAACCTGTTTAACACGATTTGCACCATAATATGTACGGGTAGGGTTACCTCACTCATAATTTACTAGGTTGTAAATTATAAATATAACGGATGGAATTTTTTAAAAATAATATGGAAAATATACATTAAAAAAGTCAGGTTATTTTTTTGGTGGAGGCATGCAGTCCTATAGAGATATATCAATGTCAATAGGGTTTCCCCGCCCAGACCACCACTAACCACAATATAGAGTACCGTTGCTTCAAAAAATTGTGTAAAGTAAATTAAAACACAGTAAAAATGTCAGTTAAAAATCCCTTTGCGGAGGGATGCAGTAATCTAACTTTGAATTGACTAGATTTGAACTATCAATAAGTCGGTAGAAGAAATTCTCAAAGATTATTGAAATGGAGTAAAAAAATCATGTTATTTTCTTGGCAGAGGATATAAAACATCCGAGATAAGAAAGGGTTTGTCAAATATAAAACATCCAGATTGAAAGGTTGTATAAAGATACACTCTTCTCCTTAACTTTGTAACGTCTAGCTTATTCTTAAATAATTATGTCAAAACCTCAAACAGTAGTTTAATAACACGTGTTTTTTGTTGAAATTCTTTTTTGCGTAAAAAATATTTCAACATAAAATGCTTTCTTATGAAGCCAACTTTAAAGAAAACCTGGTAAAAATTTTATTTCATTCTATTAAGTTTTTTATATTTTTAACCTAAAAATAATATAAATAAAAAAAAATCCGCCTTAATTTCGGCCAACTTTCAGGTTTTAAAAAACTAAAACAAAGAAAACAATTTACATAAAACAAAATTATCAATTTTAAGAATAAGCTAGACGTTACAAAAGTTAAGGAGAGGTATAATTCTATACAAACCCTTTCCAATCTGGATGTTTTATATTTGACAAACCCTTTCTTATCTCGGATGTTTTATATCCTCTGCCAAGAAAATAACATGATTTTTTTACTCCATTTCAATAATCTTTGAGAATTTCTTCTACCGACTTATTGATAGTTCAAATCTAGTCAATTCAAAGTTAGATTACTGCATCCCTCCGCAAAGGATTTTTAACACATTTTTATTATTCAATTTACTTTATATATTTTTTGAAGCAACGACTCATATTGTGTCTTAGTGGAGTCTGCAAGTCTTATCCACATTGATATATCTCTATAGGACTGCATGCCTCCACCAAAAAAATAACCTGACTTTTTTAATGTATATTTTCCATATTATTTTTAAAAAATTCCATCCGTTATATTTATAATTTACAACCTAGTAAATTATGAGTGAGGTAACCCTACCCGTACATATTATGCGCAAATTTCTGCGTAACAGTCTTTCAGATGCAATTCTCAAGTGCCAAAATTAACGAATCTAAACTGCGCAGTTAGTAAACGCATTGCAAAATATATGATGAAGAAAATATCAAAACATGAAAACTAAAAATTAGCTTTAATTAGAAGTATTAAGATACCTTTTAAATTATGCAGTTTAAACACAGAGCAAAATTCCAGAAAATCACGAAAAATTCACATTTTATGAAAAAGTTAAATGCAGAATAACACGATTAAAAAACTTTACAAAAACACTTATTAAACATACATCCAGACTTTTCTAGTCTTTTAAAAAAAGCCCAATATTCAACACACTACAAATTCCAAAAAGCCCTCAAAAACATCAGAACCCAAGTTCAGCAAAATATAAAAAATACTCCAATTTTAAAAAATTAAGAGATCACCAAATTAAAGAAAAAAGAATTAAAAATATTTACCAAATAAAATCCACACCTTCACTCAATCAAAATCCAAACATAAATACCAAGAAGCCAGCAGACCCAACCAGATCAACAACAACAAACCCCCCCCCCCAAATAACATTACAAAAAATCTCCATACCAAAAGAAACAAACAATCATAAAGATAAACAAAAGCAAAAACCACAAAAGCACCACCACCAAAAGCCACCCAAAAAAAACAAAAAAAAAAACAAACCACCAAAAAAAAACCCAAAACACAACAACAAAAAAAAAAAAAAGATAAAGTTCATTTAATAGTTATGTTAATACCTAGCTTGTTATCATAGTAATTGATGAACGGCGTAAATGGTCTTTAACGGCAAGAAGATATAACTAAGGTCCAGACATTCCATAGTATGTAGGATAAGTTAAGTTCACCCGAAGTAATCCAGTTTTAAACATACATGGGAAGGGGGATTGGTAAAAACCTTCCCCCTAAATTTTAGAATAGGGGGTTAATTTCCCCCGACTCCGAGGTGGAGGCTTAATCCCCTAAATATCTTCTAAATGAATTGTAACTACAGCAAAACTAAAGTTTAAAGTCAAATCCTTGTTTTAACCAAAAAAAGGTTTACAATGCAGTAAAAATTGCTTTTTGGCCTAAAATTAGCTTTTTTAACTTTTTTAAATCGATAACAAAATGGGTTAAAATGCATTTAAAAACCGATGCGGTGAAAATGTGTTTTTCGGATTTCACTGCTTTCCCACTCCGGACCAACACAACATCCCCATTTGTTAAAAATCTAGAGGAGGCATAGGTCAAAGGGAATCTGGTTAGAAATAAAAGCAGTTTTAATAAATTTCATTTGCTTCGTTATTTAGACTATTGTTTTTGGTTTTAAAAAAGTATTTACAAAAAATAAACTCGTTTGTTACAGTAAATTTAGATCGGAAATTCTGTCGATAAATTGGCGTGGAACAAAGAAGGGAGTAGTTTGAAAGTTTTCGATTAAAAATTCCACCTTTTCTTGTTATAAAAATTTTCCTTTGATCTTTATTGTTAAGTCATGCGCTGTAAATCCATTTTGCAATTCGGATTAGCCAGCTGTAAAAGAAATTCGATTGGAAAAATAAAAATAGTAATATAATATATTGAAAATCTGTTAAAAGGTTTTGAATTGTGAATCCTTATTGTTTTTAGGAAAATCCAACAATTAGCGGAATTTACCATTGGTCAGGCTCAGAATTGTACACTAAATATCAAATGGCTTTGACAATCGGCGAAGCTCTAGGATTGAAAACAGATCATCTTGTGGCGGACACAAATGCCCCTGATCCTAATGCTAAAGTCAGTTTGGTTTTTCTATGTTTGTTGAGCTATATTGATTAGTTTACACACTATAATTTTATAATTTATCTTCGAAAACAATTTTGAACGCACAACCGTATAAACAATGCGCGCACGTATTTAGTTTGATATAAAAACTAAATCATTTACACTCGAAAAATACTCGAAAACAAGATTAACTACTATTTTACTTTTTAACTGTAGGGTAACTGACTTAATTTCGGCCACGCCTTAATTTCGGCCACCAATTTAGGGTGTTAGAAAATTGGCTTATTTTTAAAACACAAAAGAACTAGCACAAAAGTAGCTGGATGAAAGTTGAATAAAGTGTTTTTGCAAAAGTTTTTTTATTTTCGTTATTCAACATTATCAACATTTTTATACAAAAAGTGAATTTTTTGTGATTTTCCTAATTTTTGCTTTGTGTTTAAACTGCATCAAATTTAGAACGAAGCATTATATAACCTTAAAATATCTTCTATTTAAGGCTCAAAGTTGTTAACTTTCATGTTTTGATATTTTCTTCAAAATCATTTTGCAATGCGTTTAACTAACTGCGCATTTTAAGATTCCGTTAATTTCGGCCACCTGAAAATTTAGGTGAAAGAACCTGCCGTTTTTTGCTGTTTTTAAATTATATTGTACTACCGTATTTATAAAGAATTTTTTGTTGCTCGTTTGATTTTGTTTTGACGTTTTTTAAGCCAAAAATAAAAATTGAACAAAAAATACAAAATTATTAAAACTCGTTTTTTTAAGGTTTTAACATAATTATTTAAAGTCTTGCTAACAACTATTAAAGTTCGCAAACGGGAAAAATTAAGTTATATGTACCAAGAACAATACCTAAGGGTAAATTTGCATCCTTTAGAAATTTTTATTGTTTGTTTAAGCAATAGTTATGGCCAGTTTTTTTGTAGGTGGCCGAAATAAATGGCACGCGCCTTAACTTCGGCCACTTTAAAAAAAAAGTTTAAACCTTCACTGATTTTTAAGTGTAGCAGAAATATTGAAATTTTGCACTGGAATAACAAATATAGCTATTGTTTGATTTTTAGGCCAAATTTTGGGTTGATTGAAAAAGCCAGAAAAAACTTATTCCAAAAAATAAAAAAAGGTGGCCGAAATTTAGTCAGTTACCCTAAATTTTTGGAAACAAATAATGATGTGGGTATTTTTTCAACTTGTTATATTTATTTTCTGATTAATTTTAGGTACAAAGGCCAGCAGATGCCCACTTACAGGGTGAAAGACTCAGTCAATTAGATTTCCCAGGCAATAAATGGTGTTTTCGTAATGGAATAAAAGATTGTTTACAAAAATATGCGTAAAACACTTTATTTTTTAATGAAAGCGGGATTAT
>JASAMX010024802.1:0-11976 GCA_030248175.1 Microlaimidae sp. YZB2_3
CGCAAAAAGACATTTAATTAATGTTTTTTTAGATAATATAACAAAAATAATGTAAATTTATTTTATAATTAAGCGAAACTACTTCCGAAAGCGGAGGCAGCAGCTCCTTTTTACAACAAAATTTCCACATAAAAATAGTCATTAGGGAATAATAAAAGCGTTCTGTTTAATTATGTCTTGCCGAACTAAAAGTAATTAAATGAAACTGATTATAGTCATGCTCATTTATTAACCATATGTGGAATTTAAATAAAGAGTGTTCCATTGATGTATTTTTTTAAATTAAACAGTCCTTTTTTGGGTACTCATCAAGGCCGACTGACTTATTATTCCACCTGAAACGCCAATGGATAGAATCTTATCATTTAACCATGGAATTATAATAAATAAATAAATAAAAAGGGGAACAAAAATCACTGTGGGACCCGTTCTAGTAGCTAACATAAATAGAATAATGGGCAAAAGCTATGGCTGTTACATTAAATTCATCGTGCTGAGTAATTAAACATAACATAGGACATTGCGTCTATTTAGATATACATTATTGTTATATCACAATAAGTGCTTCTAAAAAATATAAAAAGTGTACAAAACTTGTATAAAAATACATGGAGCCAACCATAGTGAAGTTGGGCTGGATTCAGCGTAAAGGCTGGTTCATACTTATGTAAAAACGTCCTTCGGACAAAGTCCAAAGGACGTTTTTACATACGTTACTACGCTGTGTTTGTCCTTTGGACTCTGTCCAAAGGACGTTTTTACATAAGTATGAACCAGCCTTAAGAGTTATACTTTTGTTTAGGCGGAGGAGGGTAGGGGGTGGGAGTTTGACAAAGGAAACGACAGTTTTACCACGACACGTGTTTTTTTGGAAATACTTTCCCTTTTTTTTTAGCATATTTTAAAAATTTTTAAAAAATAGGTATAGAAATGCAACTTTTGGATTAATATTGATACTTTTGAAGTTTTATGATCTTAGAGCTTAGGTTTAGGCTTTCTTAGGTTACAAAATTTAGTTTTTGAAAATTGAATCTAAAATCGCTTGCTGTTAATGACTCTAAATCCACTATGTTGGTTTTAAAATTAAATAGGTTTTACACAAATATTTTATAGTAGTGCAGTTTTGAAATAAGATTTTAAAAATTAAAAAAACTTTTACATCAAATATTTGAATTTCAATATTTTTACAACGCTAAATAAAAACATTACAGGTCAAAGACACAAGCTATACTATTTATAAAAGCAAGATATAAAATGGGATTAATTACATGGCTGCTATACACAACATATAAGCTGATATTTTATAGCTTGTAAAAAACTCCTTGAAGTCACGAAAACTAATAAAAACAATGAAATTTATTTTGTATATGTTAAGTTAATTGCTAAATAATCAAAATGAAAATAACAACATAGATAGGTTTTTATTTTAAAATATATTTTTAATAATGTTTTTGTGATAATTTTAAATTTTCGTTATTTACAAAATGTAAGATAAAACGTTGCAACATTTTTAAGCTTTTTGGTGTGTAAAAATAGTTGTGGCTTTGATGAAAACTGAAGAAATTATTTTAAACAAGTATAAAAATTTTAAAAAAAAACATTTTGGTCTAAAATTTTGGTTTCTATTTTAGTAAAAAGTTTTAATTTTGAATAATTTAAGTAAATTGTAAAATTATAATTTTTTGTGGTTTTCCTTGTAAACTAATTCTAAATTTGAAAATATTTTTTTGGTGTATAAGCTTATTTATGTCTATATTTTTGTCATATGTAAATTAGACGTATTATTAACAATAAGAAAAATTTTAAACTAAATTTATGCATGAATGGTTGCTTTAATTTCAAGATAAAAGCTACTAACGACTTAAAATAATGTGTACGTTCCATTCTGATCAGTCATTTGACTCAAACAGATAATTTTTCAGCGTATTAGTCGCCTTAAAGTATTCTCAGTCGCACTTATCTGACCACAAGATTAGGTGATCTATACTTCTTGAAATACTCAAAAATATACTTAAATTATTGTGATTATTTGAAGAAAAAACCCAAGTAAGAGTAAACGTAATCCAAAATCCATTATTATATATTAATTCAAAGAAAAATATAATATTTATTTCAAGATTTGTTTGAATCTAAAAAGCTTTTGAGTTTGTATTAACCTTAGTTTTTTTTAAATTTTTAAAGTTAATGCATTAAAATTGAAGTTTTTTGTAAATGTAATAATAATAATGGGGATACATCACAATTTTTACTTTTAAATTAGTTTTTATTGTTTTAATGATAAAATTATGTAATCTCAAATACATGGTTAAACAATGAAATTTTTTGCATCAACTTTTGATAATTATAGTTAAAAACGCTAATTTGCGAAATACGCCAAAACAACCAGGGAAAAGCAAACTTTCCCCCCAAGTATTTCTTTTAATTTTTTTGTGCCGGCCGACCGCCAAAAAAAAGTGTTTTCTTTCTTCGAATTTTGAGACTTTTAGCAACAATTTCTTTTGAAAGTAGAGTTTATCATAAAAAGTACAAAATAAAATATAAAATAAGCGTTTTGATACCTTGATTTTACGTTTTAGTAAAATATTTGCTAAGATAATAATGTTTTTGCAAAATAAAATGCAAACCGACAAACATGACAGCTATTTATTTAACCTCTCAGAAGTGGTTAAGAATTTGATTCTCGAGCCAGTTATTTTTGTTATAAGAAGTAAAAAAACTTCTTAATGCTGGTTCATACTTATGTAAAAACGTTGTCCAAAGGACAAATACAGCGTATAAACGTATGTAAAAAAGTCCTTTGGACTTTGTCCAAAGGACGTTTTTACATAAGTATGAACCAGCCTTTATCAGCACAGTAAATTGCGAGACTTGGCATTTTATGTTTTAGCTTGTTTAACGAAGAAATTGTGGTTTCATAGATAATGCGTGGCATGCAGGAATTCCACGTGAATATAACTAAACTGTCTACTGAGGAACCACCGCAGGAACTTTTAACCCGCTTCCTTTTTCCTATAGCTTACGACGGGCGCTGGCGCTTAGGGTCTAGAGCGGAGTGAAAGTAAAAAATTTTCACGTAAACTATCTTAACCCGAAATAAAAATTTGACTTTCTTATGCAATTTAAAACGATTTAGTCAATGAAAATGGCAGTAATTAAATTTATATATTTGGTTGCTGAGCATTTTGAAAGAAAAAACATATTGATTGTTGAAAAAACAAAACATACTAATACAATCAAAAATTTACATAATTTAGTTTATTTCGTGAGTTTAAAGAGGTTTAAATCGTATGACAAACTGTCGAACGTAGTAAAAGTAAAGCGTTACAGTTGCGAAAAATCATTCAATTGATAGCGCAGCGAAAATTTATACACAGAAAAATTTAACTTCATGGATTAGGGTGGATTGTTTGTTTGGGCTTTTTGAAGATTCAGCATTTCAATTTATAATTACTATCGAAATCTAAACAGGTTTTTAGTGTGTCCAATAGTGTTTTAGCAGTAAATCTGTTTGGTAGCCTAGTTTATTTTTAAATAAACAGATTAAAGTGATAAGTTATTTAAAAACTTATACGACAAAGTGTTATTCTAAAAAAACTAATAAATTTTTCTTAAAGTAAATGGTCAATAAATTTATTCATGGTAAACATTATTACAAAAGAAATTAATTAAGAAATACACACACGAAGATAAAGTAATAACGCAGTCGTAGCTAACAACAATTTTTTTTTTTAATCTTTTCGGACTACCATCACGTCGATGTCAAGAAAGAAGAATGAAGAAAAATTGCTATGCAGCATTATAATCAACTTATAAAGCCATAATATTATTTGGTTATCACGTTCTACACTTGTAAGAAATAACACATTTTTTTAAGGATTACGTGAAACAATAATAACATTTTGAAACAAATAATTAAAACGACAGTGTTCATAGTAAAAAATATAAAACTTTTTGATAAAATAGAAATACAAAAAAATATACAAAAAGTTATTATTATAATTCTGCAAATATGTGACCAGACCTGTGCAACGGGGGGGCAATTCCAAAACGGGGGGGGGGGGGGGCAACGGGGGGCAACTTTTTTTAAACGGGGGGGGGCAATAACACCGGGGGGCAAGCAGGGGGGAAAGAAAAAAAAAGAGAAAAAAAGGAAAAAAAAGAGAAAAAAAGGAAAAAAAAAGAGAAAAAAAGAAAGGAAAAGAGAAAAAAGGAACAAAAAAAGTGAAAATAAGGTAAAAATAGGTCTGAAATGGCTTAAAATACATTGAAATAGGCTAAAAACTGCAAAAAAAACTGCGATGATGGCGTCATCATAGGTCAAAAATGGCGTCATAATTTTAGGGTACTTTTTCATTTTTTGGCGGGGGGGCAATAGAACAGGGGGGCAAAACCTCCAATAAAAAGGGGGGCATTTCCAGACCGTGCACAGGTCTGTGTGACAATTTCAAATTTCAGTATTTTAGTATCTTAGACCATTTGTAAAAAATTAATATCTCGAGATTAAAGAGCTCGTCATATAGAAATGAAAAAATTGAAGAATCCTATCGTTTTTATCATTTTCATACTTTTGTAAGGTAAACAATTAAAAAAATATTCCTGAAGTACATTGTGCACTGTCTAGTTTCTACATAACTCTTTTAAGCCTTTTATTAATAAAATTTTGTCTCAAGGGCGTATGAAACATAATTAATTAAATAAAATCTATAAAATTAAAATTAATTAAAACCTAGGAGTCTTAAATGAAAGATTTTTTTGTAGAATAGAGATTTTTTAACCTTCTCGTATCACCTTTTCCCATTAACCCAATGAAAAAAAAAACCGATTTTTTTGTAGAAAAATAGAGATTTTTTAACCCTATTTCCCTTCACCCAGCAGCCCACCCCGTATACTCACAAGCCTAATACTTTCCGCAGTTAACACAGTGATACCATCATCCCACGGTTGTGAGGCCCGGACAGTATATAGACTGGGGAGAAAAAAGAAAGGAAACTAGTCTACTAGCTCCCCAATAAAATCGCCCCCTTTCCATTTCTACCCCGCAAAAAAAAGACGCCACTCCACCAAAATGGAGAGACATCTTTTGAGAGGATCTTTATAAGGCCACCTTTTCTGTAGTTTTTTTATAGGAGTTGCCCACATTTCTTTACCACACCACGCCATTGTGGTGTGCAAACTTTACCGATGTTAAATTTGCATTTTACTTAGGCCATACCTAGATGATACGTAATACTGTTTGCGTGGTTAAAATTTCCATAATTGCTACCGCACATTGAATATGCACCACCATTCAACCGTTTTGAATTTGCTTGCGTGGTACCAATAATGAAAATTTTTACCACGCAAACAATATCATGTACCACCTAAGTATGACCTAAGTAATACGTAATGGTAATCGTGGCGAAGTTTACACACCACAATAATCAGATGAAGAGACCCCTACCGTGGGAAGAAGGTTTTACCGTGGTAACCAGGGAAAAGAGGATCACGGTAACAGGTTAATATTAAAACTGAGTTTTTCAACCCAGGTAAAAGTTAAAACACAAGAAAATTTAGATTTTTATTTAATTTGAAAAGTACAAAGCGGTTATTTTGATATAAAAGTTTATAACTTTATCAAAATTTGCAATAAGGCAAACTGAGCCCACGCCTTCATAAAAAAATAAGGGCCATATCACAACAAAACGCAATCAATTTGTTAGTTACAAATGGTGGCAAATAATAATTTATTTTATGCCGTTCATTATTTTTCATTCAGACGTACATAACAAATACACAACGCGGCCAATATTTTTTTCGAAGAAGATCTAACGACAAAAGTGCGGATTTATAACATAACAATGTTTTTTAAACAATAAAAATTAACGGGGCAGAGCAGGATAAGTCGAATATAAATTCGGGTGGATAATTCGAAAGACGAGTTTTGCGCCTAATTTCTGCGAGCTCTTAGCAAACTGGACGGGCTTACGCACCGCCAAAACGTTGTAGCTTATGTTGTTAAGCGGAGTCGCTCGAATTGCCGACGGCTTTAAACTTTTCTCCCTGGCAAATTTTCCCGGGTTTAAGCTTTAGAAGAGGTCGCCGTTAGCGTGGGTGGCTGGCTATATGATCCAATAATAGGAAAGAACAAGTTCCTTATTCAATATAATAAACCTATAAAAATACATTAATAGTAGATAATCATCCTTAACTTGTAAGCATAATATATTTTATAGTGTTTTTAACTTTCATAATTTTAGTTTTTAAAAAAAATAAACAACGAAGTATGTGACTACTTTTTTAATACATTTTATAATAAAAAGTGTTAATAAATTGATTTGGTAGTTTTGTGGTGTCATATATTATGACAATTTTCGAAAATAGAGAAATCATCAACAAGCAAAAATAATATAACTAAATAAAAAAAAAACAGCAAGAACTTATACATAATAAAAAAACAAAGAGATATCATCCCAATCACATTAACATAAATCAAAAAATGCAGAAATTCAATAAATCTTTGTTATGGTGTTTTAAATCCACACGTTCATTTTTACAGAGTTGTAGCATTCGATAAATCATGCTTTGATAATGAAGTTTCCTTCAAGGTGCACAACCTGCTAAAACAATAAGCTTCAATTTTTTCATTGAAATTTATTAGCGCAGTATCAAAATAAGCAGATTTTCAAGTTCATAAAAAGCACATACCTAATTCAGAAACAATATCAAAAATTTAAGTGTTAAATGATGATAACTAATGAGTAATGAGGTACAATTTTTTAAAAAGTAAACAAAAAATAACAAAAACCAGATGATTTATGGTTGAATTATATCTGGCTGACGCTAAAAATTAGAATGCAAACATGAAGGGACCAATTAAAATTGTGCGGTAATGACGTTTTTTTTAAAACAAATAAAATTTCATTTGGTTTGTGAGGGCGGCAAATCATTTGGTTTGTGAGGGCGGCAAAAACTGATTGTTTCGCTGGTTTTTAGCTTCCGTAACAAAAATCTGGTGTTTGTAATTGGTACCGTCTATCATGTTGATATCCTTGCTGCCATGACCAACCATGTGGATTCTAGGACACGAGGGTACTGGACACGAGGGTACTGGACACGAGGGTACTGGACACGAGGGTACTGGACACGAGGGTACTGGACACGAGGGTACCGGACACGAGGGTGAGCTAAGAAAAAATACGTTTGCCACAAATATGTAAATTTTTTAAACTGAATGACCCGAACTAAATTTAAATCGTTTGAACGTGAAGACAATTAAACGTTACATAAGTCGTTTCGTTTTTAATTTTAAATAACATTTTTTTTGCTTAAATATAATGCAATTGAATAATCAAAAAACTACGTAAATTGTTTAAAAAACATCATACTAAAACATGAAATTTTTAAAGGTTATATTACACACAATTTATACCATGGGTTTTTAATAAAAACAATGATAATATTTGAAGCTATCTCCGAATCTCTGGAGCTTCGAAACCCTGCCTTTGAAAAAACTAAAGAATTATTATTAAACAACCATGAGTGGAATGAGAACGCAAAGAAGTTTTTTTTTTTTAAGAAGTTAATTACTGTTTTTTTTTTGTTCTTTTCTAAATCATATTATCGTACGAAAATACAAAGCGAGTTTCAGTTTTTTGCTGTCCTTTTTATATTTAAACTCCTTTCATCGACTCTTGATTAAAATAAATGAGTTTAAAATCTTAAAAAATAATAACTTCTGCAAAAATAGATTTTAGCAGTAGAAATGTAAAAAATAAATTCTTGCCTTTTTTAGTCCACTCTAGCTTTAGGAATTTACTTGAACACATGTTGATCATTTAAAACAAGGCAAACAAAATGTGCTTTTAAAACCCAAAAACATACAATTGTTAGATTTTTCATGCATGATATTTTATACATATAAATCTAAGTATAGAGTCGTGAGTAAAATAATCCAACAACGGATCTTTGGGCAGTTATTTTTTCCGTAGGCATTTTTAAGATTTTTTTTCAACACACCACGAAAAATAACCACAAAAATGTTTTGACAGCACAATCAAAGCATAACAGCTACCTTAATGCTTATTATCTTTCAAGTCGTCTCATAGATTCTCAAGATTTTTAGAACTAGTTATTATATAAAAAAATTCACCAAAATGTAGACAAATTACACGAAAATGTTTTAATGTTATGAAATTATTATTTTTGTTTTATGTCTTCTCAATAATTTTATTTTTATAATCTTCTTTTATAAGTCAGTCAAACAAACTAAAAGATATTTAAATATAATAAACTATTGTTATGCAATAAGTTTATTCCGCTTTATGCGGAAAGGTTATGTTTTTTGCTCGTCAGTACCCTCGTGTCCAGTACCCTCGTGTCCCCCTTTGCATAATGAATCGATTAAGTGCGAGGTTGTGGTGAACGCAATTTTTTTAAGCCCAGTACCTTCGTGTCCAGTACCCTCGTGTCCAGTACCCTCGTGTCCGGTACCCTCGTGTACAGTACCCTCGTGTCCAGTACTCCGTGTCCCGTTCCCACCACGTCAACATGATGGACTCTTTAAGGATAATTATTATAACTCACCTGTATGTACAGTCCTGTATCGTGCAAGTGCAATGTTATATCAAGTTTAGTGTTGGTCATAAAGTTGTGTTAATTGCCCTAGAAATAGAATTATTTTGCAATATATCCATTAAGCTTTAACTCATAAATCAGACAAAAAATAAAAATTTCACATAATTTTAAGTTGTTGGTTATGCTTCTAAAAAACAATTTAAACATGTTTTCATGTTTTATAATTTAAACCATCTTTGCGGCAAATCTTAAATTGCAAACGATTTTCACAATTTCATAAAAAATTAACACTCTTTTATGGACAATTTATCATGAGGATTTTTGAAGGAAAAAAAACGAAAAGGTGTATCTTTTTAAAAATTTTATCTTTGATTTGGGTGGATTTTTCATGGGGATCGGGCCGGAGTTAATTTTTATGTCAAGATACGTCAATTTTTTTGCGCAAAGCTATTTCTTTTTTTTATGGAGGTAAAAGAAAACTAATTGAAAAATAGAACCAAAAAGCAGCCTTTCTAAAATTTAACAGTTTATCTTAATGAAATAATAATAATATTTTATATTATGTTATGTTATTACAAAATAATTAAAACCATAAGTACAACATTATTTTATTAATTATGCTGCACTTATTGTTTCAAGACATTTATTCTAAATATTCAGCATTGCTTTGTACTAATTGTTTACACATTTAACTATTGTCATTTATTCTTAAACAATTTACTTAATACAATATTTATCTTTACACTATCAAAAAATTCTAAAATTATAAGTTAGTTGCTGGGAACTAAAATAACTAACTTGGGACAATATTGGATCTTAGGTAGGAACGGTTTCTTGACATTAAAATAACAATACAATAAAAAAATTAATGGAGAATCACGATTGTTAATTTAATGTACACAAAGGTCTCGAGAAGAATTGAAAGTAGGGTAACTGACTTAATTTCGGCCACGCCTTAATTTCGGCCACCAATTTAGGGTGTTAGAAAATTAGTTTATTTTTAAAACACAAAAGAACTAGCACAAAAGTAACTGGATTAATGTTTAATAAAATGTTTTTGCAAAAATTTTTTATTTTTGTTATTCTACATTATCAACATTTTCATACAAAAAATGAATTTTTTGTGATTTTCCTAATTTTTGCTTTGTGTTTAAACTGCATCAAATTTAGAACGAAGCAATATATAATCTTAAAATATCTTCTATTTAAGGCTCAAAGTTGTTAATTTTCATGTTTTGATATTTTCTTCAAAATCATTTTGCAATGCCTTTAACTAACTGCGCATTTTAAGATTCCGTTAATTTCGGCCACCTGAAAAATTAGGTGAAAGAACCTGCCGTTTTTTGCTGTTTTTAAATATCATTGTACTACCGTATTTATAAAGAATTTTTTTTGCTCGTTTGACTTTGTTTTGACGTTTTTTAAGCCAAAAATAAAAATTGAACAAAAAATACAAGTTATTAAAACTTGTTTTTTTAAGGTTTTGACATAATTATTTAAAGTCTTGCTAATAACTATTAAAGTTCGCAAACGGGAAAAATTAAGTTATATGTACCAAGAACAATACCTAAGGGTAAATTTGCAACCTTTAGAAATTTTTATTGTTCGTTTAAGCAATAGTTATGGCCAGTTTTTTGTAGGTGGCCGAAATAAATGGCACGCGCCTTAATTTCGGCCACTTTAAAAAAAAGTTTAAACTTTCACTGATTTTTAAGTGTAACAGAAATATTCAAATTTTGCACTGGAATAACAAATATAGCTATTGTTTGATTTTTAGGCCAAATTTTGGCTTGATTGAAAAAGCCAGAAAAAACTTATATAAAAAAATAAAAAAAGGTGGCCGAAATTAAGTCAGTTACCCTACATACAACCTAAAATAAAATGTTAAAATTAATAATTTTTTATTTGTTTTTTTACTTTTTGTTAATCGATATAGCATGGGCCGTGTAGTAACTATTTTAATCAAACAAATTTTTTTGGATTAATCTTAATCAATTCTGATTTGTTACAAAGTGGCGCTAAATCACCCAATTGGCTACTATGCCATCCTTCTATTTTATTCCTGAACTAATTAACCAGCAAAGTCTTTCTGCTTTTAAACTATGGTCATTTTTTAACCACGCGTATTTTTAAAATTTCACTGGCTGGACATATCACTGAGTTTTTAAGTATCTATAAAAATAATCACTTAGGAATAAAAGAAAATGAACATAAAATCCTTGTGGTGTGACATGACCCCTAAGCTATTTCTTTACATAAAATTAGAATATTCTAAGGTTTCCAGCGTTGGCATCTACATAGGTTATTTATATACAATATTTATAACGTTTTTATTTAGTGTTCTATTAACTTCAATATTATCTACTCGTTTAGATCGTGTTAATTTTCAATCATATAATGATTTTAAAAAAAAAAAAACACTTTAGTTATGTTCAGTTAACCAAGTCTCTAATTTTTAATTACTTTGTTTAATGTAGGGTAACTGACTTAATTTCGGCCACCTTTTTTTATTTTTTTATATAAGTTTTTTCTGGCTTTTTCAATCAAGCCAAAATTTGGCCTAAAAATCAAACAATAGCTATATTTGTTATTCCAGTGCAAAATTTGAATATTTCTGTTACACTTAAAAATCAGTGAAAGTTTAAACTTTTTTTTTAAAGTGGCCGAAATTAAGGCGCGTGCCATTTATTTCGGCCACCTACAAAAAACTGGCCATAACTATTGCTTAAACGAACAATAAAAATTTCTAAAGGTTGCAAATTTACCCTTAGGTATTGTTCTTGGTACATATAACTTAATTTTTCCCGTTTGCGAACTTTAATAGTTATTAGCAAGACTTTAAATAATTATGTCAAAACCTTAAAAAAACAAGTTTTAATAATTTGTATTTTTTGTTCAATTTTTATTTTTGGCTTAAAAAAACGTCAAAACAAAGTCAAACGAGCAAAAAAAATTCTTTATAAATACAGTAGTACAATGATATTTAAAAACAGCAAAAAACGGCAGGTTCTTTTACCTAAATTTTCAGGTGGCCGAAATTAACGGAATCTTAAAATGCGCAGTTAGTTAAACGCATTGCAAAATGATTTTGAAAAAAATATCAAAACATGAAAATTAACCCTTTTGAGCCTTAAATAGAAGATATTTTAAGGTTATATATTGCTTCGTTCTAAATTTGATGCAGTTTAAACACAAAGCAAAAATTAGGAAAATCACAAAAAATTCACTTTTTGTATGAAAATGTTGATAATGTAGAATAACAAAAATAAAAAATTTTCGCAAAAACACTTTATTCAACATTAATCCAGTTACTTTTGTGCTACTTCTTTTGTGTTTTAAAAAATAAACTAATTTTCTAACACCCTAAATTGGTGGCCGAAATTAAGGCGTGGCCGAAATTAAGTCAGTTACCCTAATTTCAAT
>JASAMX010024803.1:0-47641 GCA_030248175.1 Microlaimidae sp. YZB2_3
AAATGGCTTAGATTTTTTGTACAACCCAATCTGTCATAACGCCATTTTCTGTTCTTGCCCCCATCACTCCTCCCTCCACCAATAACACACATGCTCCATGCTTCAGAGCCCTGGTCATTTAAAGCCGCGGGAGCTTTCATTTAAAGTTTCATGAGCTCTTCTTTTTAAATGAGCTATGAGTGACACATATTTCAAACTATTTTAGCCGCATTTTAAAAAGAATTTTAAGGTTTTTAAGAAGTTTTAAAAAATTTTCCTTGCACCTACAAATTTTTTTAGAAAATCACACCAAAAAAGAAGACGCGGGTTAGTCGGAGCTGCTTAAACATCACCGCCTTTAGGATCCGTATAAAAACACCATGGACACATTTACCATAGGCCGAAATCGCAATAAACGTTACAAAATCACCATAAACGTTATAAAATCACCATAAACGGTATAAAATCACCATAAAGTGGTGTCAAATCACCATAGCTATAGGCACTTTGCACTGGAACTTGGTTTATACATGAGTTATGCAATATACATAAGCGTCACCATAATGGATAATTACCGTATATCCTACTTATATTTAGTAGTAAGCAGATAAACCGAGCGAAAATTCGCGCGTATTCTATCGCTTGATCTGCATATTACGAAAAATAAGTAGGAGATACGGTAATTATTCATTATGGTGACGCTTATGTATATATGCATACTTCTTGTACAAACAGAGTTTCAGTGCAAGGTGCCATAATGCGTTTGTAACATTTCCTTTAAATTTTGACACGTGAAAAGCACAAATAAAATTTATTATGATTAAATTCAGCTAAGTTTTAAGGCTTTGCTTAGTCTTAGGAAAAAATTAAAACATTTTTTATGCTTGTTTGATTAAAAGTAATTTTTTTAAACAAGTTTTAGTTTGCAAACGCATTTCTGATTGTTTGGTGAATTAGCAGTACGTTATTGTGAATTTTTTCATGGTGATTTAACACAACTTTTATGGTGGTTTTGCACATCACCGTCACCCACCTTGAAGATTTTGCAGAAGTCATGTAATAAAAAGAAAAGTGTAATATTAAGTAACCCATTTATTAATAGGCAAAATTTTACTGTCAAAATAAGATTGTAATACCTGGACGAATAAAACAAATTGGTCACAG
Source organism: Microlaimidae sp. YZB2_3 (assembly GCA_030248175.1). Lineage (NCBI taxonomy): Eukaryota > Metazoa > Nematoda > Chromadorea > Desmodorida > Microlaimidae > Microlaimidae sp. YZB2_3. The sequence continues at coordinate 1,144 of JASAMX010024803.1, forward strand.
AAATAATAAAAGAAAATCGGAATTTTCCAAAAGCACACCATTATATATAAATCAAAAGTCTTTATAATAAACTTTTAAAAACCCAAAATCTGGAATACAAACATTAGTTTTTGAAAGCAGTCTATACACTTTGTCCTTATAAACTTTATTTACTTTAGTGTTCAAAAAAAAATATCTAAAAAATTTCAGGTCAACAAAAAAACGTCTTTTTTCCCTTTCATTAACACGCTTATTGTTTTAGTACCAAATAGTGAAACACAACTGGTTTCTAATGATTAGTTGTTAAATATCGCATTTAACGTTTGCGAGTTGGGGCGTTTATTTACTGTAACCCAAGGGGACATAAACCTGTTGTGTTAATTATTTGAGATCAAAAATGAAATTTATCGTCGATTAAGTCTATCATTATATTGACACTTTGATAGTTATCAAAAAACACGCAAATCACTTTTGACATCGTGCTAAATCAAAAAAACATTCAATGCGTACCTGAGAAATTAACAAAGTATATAAGTTTCATAAATTAGACGATGTGAAAAAAAATTGATTGAATGAAGTCAATTTCAAAAAAACCAATTGATGTTTGTATTCCAGATTTTGGTTTATTAAAAAGTTGATTATAATGAATTTTGATTTATATAATGGTGTGTTTTTAGAGAATTCCAGTTTTCTTTTATTATTTCTGTAACCAATTTGTTTTATTTGTCCAGGTATTACAATCTTATTTTGACAGTAAAACTTCTTCTATTAATAAATGGGTTTTCTAATATTACACTTATCTTTTTATCACATGACTTCTGCAAAATCTTTAAGGCGGGTGACGGTGACGTGCACAACCACCATAAAAGTTGCGTTAAATCACCATGAAAAAATTCACAATAACGTACTGCTAATTCACCAAACAATCAGAAATGCGTTTGCAAACTAAAACTTGTTTAAAAAAATTACTTTTAATCAAACAAGCATAAAAAATGTTTTAATTTTTTCCTAAGTCAAAGCAAAGCCTTAAAACTAAGCTGAATTTGATCATAATAAATTTGATTTGTACTTTTCACGTGTCAAAATTTAAAGGAAATATTACAAACGCATTATAGGCACCTTGCACTGAAACTCTGTTTGTACAAGAAGTATGCAATATACATAAGCGTCACCATAATGAATAATTACCGTATCTCCTACTTATTTTTCGTAATATGCAGATCAAGCGATCGAATACGCGCGAAATTTCGATCGGTTGATCTGCATACTACAAAAGATAAGTAGGAGATACGGTAATTATCCATTATGGTGACGCTTATGTATATTGCATACTTCATGTATAAACCCAGTTCCAGTGCAAGGTGCCTATAGTTATGGTGATTTGACACCACTTTATGGTGATTTTATAACGTTTATGGTGATTTTATAACGTTTATGGTGATTTTATAACGTTTATGGTGATTTTGGCCTATGGTAAATGTGTTCATGTGTTTTTATAAGGATCCTAAAGGCGGTGATGTTGAAGAAGTTCCGACTGATCCGCGTCTTATTTTTTGGTGTGATTTTCTAAAAAATTTTGCAGGTGTAAGGAAAATTTTTTAAAACTTCTTAAAAACCTTAAAATTCTTTTTAAAATGCGGCTAAAATAGCTTGAAATATGTGCACTCATTGCTCATTTAAAAAGAGGAGCTCATGAAACTTTAAATGAAAGCTCCCGTGTCCCGCCGCTTTAAATGACCAGGACTCTGAAGCATGGAGCATGTATGTTATTGGGGGAGGGAGGAGTGGCGAGGGCAAGAACAGAAAATGGTGTTATGACAGATTAGGTTGTCACAAAAAATCTAAGCCATTTTACATCAGTTTAACAAAATTTGTGGAAAATCGTTGTTATAGTGGCAAAAACGAAAAAAAGGATCAAGTGATTATCGCCGGAAAAGAACAAATTCTCATGAATTGTTATTTGATTAAAAAACTTAATAATTTAACACATTACAGTGATTAACACTACTGTGTAAGTGGTGATGGGTATCGTGGAGTTAGGTCCCCGTTAATTACCATTGGAGTTAGGTCCCCATCCTTCGAGTGGAGTTAGGTCCCCGCCGTTCGCAATAATTCCAAATGCCTTTTAGGTTCACAAATTACGAATATTGTGTTATTGAATATTGACTGCAAGCACTCTTATTAAATCAATATTAAAGAACTAAAGGAAATCTTTGGGAACACATCATAAAATTAAAATTAAAAAATTGGTATAATACGTTTTTGCTTGATTTGAAGGTTTTATTTCTTTTTCTTCTGTTTGCTTTTGTGGCACAGATTCTTGCTTCGATTAAGACCATTTTTCGCTGTTTTGCTTTGGGAAACTAAGGTTTATGGTTCGTAATTAGAGTTTTTATGGGTTTTATTATGATTTTACGAGTTTTATTACGATCACGATCTTATTTAATTATATGTTATTAAAGTTTGCCCAGTATTTTTATGAATACATATTATAATATATTATTATTAAATTATTAATTATTATAGTAAGTAATTATAAAAAAAATCTTTACAAATTATAGAGAGATTTCTTGTGTCATCTTGTATCTCAGCGGTAAATTTCAGATAATTAGGGGTTTCGGCTTAAAATATTAAACAGCCCAGAATCACCGGGTATTGGGATAGAAAGCAAAAGATCGCATTTAGTCTAAGGGTAATCCTAAGGGTTTTAATAATCCTTACACATGTATTAATTAAAATAATGACCCTTTAATTTTTTTTGCTTTTTTTAAAAAGATGCAATTTGCTTTCTTAATAATTTTAATTTTATTTTTTATTTGCAACAATTATAAAAATAATGGAATAAACAAGAATGAATTGCGGTTATTTCTAAACAAATAATCGGAATTAAAAATAAATAATATAAATTTAAACAAAAATTAAACAAACAGCACTTAGTTTTTGATTTAAGCGGATTTTTTTTAGTTTCAGTAATGTTTTAGCCATTTCAAATAATTGTAAATTGACTCTTTGACGGTTTTCTAAAATAGAAATTGCTTTTTTATGGACCGAAATTAATTAAAATTTGCAGTTTCAAAAGATTATTAGAAATTTAAGGCAGTTTGGAAACTATTTCAAAATCAAGTTTTCAATGTGTTTTGGCAAAAAATTTGTGTTTTCTGATATGACGCTACCTGATGGCATTTCGGTTTAAAGTTTTTCATTTTTTTCGCGAGGTGGTTCTGCGGCGCGAGAAAAAAATTAAAAAAAATTCATTGCATTCGTTTTTGCTCCCATATGCGGAAGTCTTATTAATTTAGAATATATATTATTTTTTTATTCTCATTCGAATGGATTTATTGGGGTAAATATAAGTGTTTCGTCAAAATGCGACCCTTGTTTATAAACATTAAAAATTAAATAGCTTATTTTGACAATTATTTTAACAAATTACTCAATTTGAAACGGAAATTCAAATTTTTTGAACGTAAAATTCACTAAATTTGTATATATTTTTTTGAAGAAAAATATTTTAGATTTAAAAAAATATGCGTGCCAATTCGTTAAAGAAACGTCATAACCGCAGAATTTTAATTAGTTCTCTCATGACCCCGAGGTCAGCGAGATATAATTCAGCCACACGTCTCGCTTCTAATGATAATAAACGTTTTAATTTACACAAAGCAAAAATACATGAAATTAATAGTGTTTTTTACTTTGAGCATCAAATTTCCAATATACAAAAAAATATAAACAAAATAATAAAAGAAAAGAGTATATTCTTACCCCTCCTTGGATTACCTTTAATCTCGCGGATGATTCAAAAAAAGACAGGGGAAGCAAAATAGCTATTTATCTGACTTAATCCCCCCCCCCTTCACTTCATATAACCCTTAATAGTGTCGCCCCATCCCTAAAAAAACCATCACCACACACAACTCGCAACGTTTTTACTTTGAGTATATATGAAGTGAATTAAGTCAATAAAGGCCATCAATAGCCCCTCCATTTTAACTGTTGCACTTTAAAAGTTGTAATCTTACAACCTTGCAAACATTATCGGTATATTTAGATGGTAATAGCATCCTCTTATTTTTTAGCGTCAGGTAAAAATTTTAGCTTTAATATCGTAAAAGCGGGGTCTCCATTTTCTCTGTAACAAATCAAAATTTTTACTGTTTTTATCATTTTCAATATGTTTTCTTTGTGCAGCAAAAGATTTTGTGTAAAATTTTTTAGACCTTTACACACATCGCTTATTGAAATGCTCAAGTGAACTGATTATTTATAAAACAAACTTAATTTACTGGATAAAAATAAATTATAAAATTATACAACAAACAAGGCATAGAAAATAAATGTAGTGTAGTGCAAAACTTATATGCGATAATGATAAGACATCTATTTTTAATGCAAACACGATAACAGATTTTTTACAAAACACTACTGTAAAACTAAAATAAAATTAAACTATTTCATAATATGCCTTCAAATCATGGCGTTTCGGGCATAAGTTTAGGACGCCTACATGCTGCCCTATGTTAATCACAATTTAGTTAGTTTTACATTTAACTTAATAATAAAAAGTGTCTACGCTTGGAGCGAAACACTTTTTATGCTTTTCAGTCCAAAACTTATTATTTTACCAAGCATTACTTTTTCAAATATTAATTATTTTCTAAACAATAGGGGCATGTCAATTATTTTTTTATTTTTTAATTTTAGTAACTTTTAACCTTTCTTTTTATTTTGCAAGCTTTTTGTTGTTTGTGTGTTTTTGTACCAAAATTAAGTTTTCTCTTTTTTTAATTAACAGCATATTCTTTTTTTTTCATTATGTTTGCTTTTTTTCTAATAAACAAAATGTAATCATGTGTAAAATAAAAATAGGTTGATTTGGTTTTTTTCTTTTACGTTAAGTTAGGTTTTAATTTTTGGTGATGTTGAGTAATATAAAAATTTAATTTTGGAACCGGTTCCGAAAATTGGATAAGGTGAAGAGTTTTCCGTCTGAAACAAGCAGACCTAGTACGTAATGTCCAAATTTTAAAAAATAACAGCAATAATGACTTACTAGATCAAAACTACCAAAACTTACCAATAAAAAACGTCGAATTTTTCCCTTAAATTAGCTAGAAGTTTTTAAAACAGTTTTGTACAGTTATGTTTATTCTTTACAAATATATTTCATTATTTTGTTTATTTGCTTCATCCCTAGCTGCTTCGTGGACTTATTCGGATGACCTGAAAAATCAAGGTAACATTTTGTACGCATAGTATTTGAGCTACAGAAATATATAAAACTTATCGCAAATGTCCGGAAAGAAGCTGAGCTATCGTTAAACCTGGATATGTTAAAACATAAAAATGTTTAAAAAGTAGTTAGAGGAGGAGGCAAGTAAAAATGACTCTGAGAACCAAGAGACAGCAACAACTGCGAATGCCTTTTAAAATAAGGTACCCCGTCCTTGGGATAATTTTAAAAATCGTCTTTTTCTTTAATTAGAAAAATATCTGCTATAAAAATTCAAATTTACACGTAAAATTTTTAAAACATTGAATTTAGAACGTTTTTTTGTTACTCACTCTTAGATCAGGATCCGGATATATTAGACCAGCAGAACTGTTTACAACGAGTATTTCTAAAAACATTTCAGCTGCCGGGGGCTTTAGTAAAACTCTTTAGGGTTTTCGAGGGAATACTCGGCCAAAAACAGAATCTGTCGTATGAAAAAAGAGTTATTTATTTATTTAATTTTTTGTTTTGTTTCGTCAAAAACGGTGTTATGTTCAATCACCAGTATATTTTGCGTTCTGAATAATTGAACTTCATTTCTTCTCAGCCTCTGATCGGTTGATATAATAGATTTTTTTTATTTTCGGCCAATAAGGCAAGGGCTACAACACGCGCACAGGGCAACTCATTTCTTCTCGGCCTCTGATTGGTTGATATAATTGATTTTTTTTATTTTCGGCCAATGGGGCAAGGGCTACAGCACGTGCACAGGGCAACGTCAGTCGCCTATTGCTTTTTGGGACAACGATGTCATAGTGGACACAACCATACCCGCCTTGAGATTTTCCGACTACAATCAAGATTTGTCAGGGCGTACCATCAAAAACAACGGCCACACAGGTATATCACTTTTAGTTTTCAGTTCAGCTATTTAAGTAGCAAAGTCTATAATATCTATGGAATATTTGCTCGTCATTCTTTAAGAACATACCATAAAAAATATAAAAATGTAAAAAAAAGATTGATTGTTCAGGTTTGGTTAGGTTGCTTAGGGAAACTAAAATTTGGTCTACGGTTAAGATTATGCATGAGTTTTATTATGATAATTTTATGAGTTTATCATGATAACCAAATCACAATATAAACGGAGCGCCTAATAAAATCTAAATTTAGGATAAAGAAAAAACACCGTCTAAATATTTTCTTTTTAAAAATAACCTCCTTAACTGAGCTCCACCCACAAAAATAATCAATAATAACAAAAAATAAATAATTTACCATGTTAATGTATGTTAAAATTCAGGTATATTAAAATTCCATCTATGATTTTATCTGTGTTTAAACGAACAACACAGTGGTTTTATCAGAATATTATTCTTTATTCGCTGTTATTTGTTGTGTTTTTTGTAATTAGGATTGCAAAATACAAATTGCAATGAATAAAAAAATATTCTGATGACACTAATTTGTGGTTCGTTTAAATACGATTAAAATGATAGTGTGGTTTTTCAAATAATCTCAAAAGTGCAAAAAATATGACTGCTTTTGCGAACAAAAAATTAATTGCAACATGTATTTTATAAGTATTTGTTAATTAATTTTTTATAAAAAATTTTTACCGATTTTTTTTAATTTTAATTTTTAATTTAAAAATTTTTTCCGAATCTCAAGACATAGATAAAAATTGTAATTTTTGATTTTTTTATTTTTTGTGGGTGGAGCTTAGTTAAGCGGGGTGTGTCTATAATGTCAGTGCCGCAACTTGTTTAATACTGCGCATTATTCATTTCATTCATATTTGCAGTTGCATTTTTAGCCATATTCAAGTAAATTCTAATTTACGATCTGAGGACCATCAGTGCCAACAATAACATCTGTTCCTCTCCTTTTGTGATGATTCACTGAGCAATACGCCGGAAAAAAATCGCTACTTATAGGTTCATTGAGAACTGTACTTTTTTGACCGGCATGATTTGATAGTACATTGGTGTTTTTGAAAACTACTGAAAAGTTCATGACGGTTCTCTTACCCATCGCCTACTCATGGTGGAAGTGTCAACAATGGAACCTGCAGAGGATTCAACGATGCAAAGGACAGATACCCTTCTCCCAACTCCCCATCATTCTGACTTGCCATGTTTTTGGACTGGGATCAGCCAATGCCAGCTTTGCTGATCCAGTCGTTACTGCTGACCTCGGGAATAAACCCGAACCCCAGTCCCTGAACCTGCTTGGTGTGTAACCCAGGGAGCGGTAACATCCTTGAAGTTCTTCAATTACTACATGAGTAGTATGCCTGAACCACCAGGCAACATCAGAGTGGTATCTTACGCAGACAATATGACTCTCTTTACCTCTGGACTAGTGATCGAACCCCTCTGCAAAGATCTCACAACTACCTCCCTGAATTGGTAAGCTTCTTTGAAAAACGCTCACTAATAGTGTCTGCCAAGAAATGGTCTGTCACGCTGTTTACACCTCACAGCGCTCAGGCCAAGACCCACCAAAAAAAGTTTATGTAAATGACAAGCTTCTTCTGCTGTCCAAAGAACCAAAGATCTTGGGTGTCACTCACGACACCATGTACACCTTCGCCCCTCACAGCAAATTAGCTGCAAACAGGGCCAGAGAACGCAATAATATCTTAAAAGCGCTATCTGGATGAAACTGGGGACAAGACAAGGAAACGTTATCACTCATCTACAAGGCTATTGAAAGATTGGTTGCAGAATATGCTGCTCCTATTTGGGCCCTCACCATCAGCAAATCCAGTTGGCAGAAACTCCAAGTGGCACAGAACGAAGCTCTGAGATTCATCACAGGTTGCCATAAAATGTCTTCAATAGACCACACCAAGAAACCAAGATTCTGAAGACAAAGGAACATGCGACAATGATATCGAAACAATGCCTGATAAATTGTTTCAACCCTAACCTTTCTGGACATAAACATCTTCAAGCAGAAGCAGCTCCTAGAAACATGAAACAAGACCTCGTCAACACCTATAGAGCTTCAGTTGAGAACTTAATCGTAGGCGTTCCCAACAATCAAAAACTCAAAAAGGCAAAATCTGTTGTACACAGACAGACTGTAACCTCAGCGATCACTGCATATGCTCCGAATCCAGTCCTGGGACGTCGCCCACCAGAGATAGATAGTTCTGAAAAAGACCTACCGAGATCCAGCAGAACAACGTTATCGCAGCTGAGGTCTGGATACTGCAGACTCCTGAACTCTTACCAACACAGGATTGACAGCAACATTCCAGACCGGTGCCGACACTGTTTGAAGGGCCCCCATGACACCAAACATTTATTCAGCTGCACAGCTACACCCACGGCGCTAAGAACAGAAGACCTATGGCGACAACCTAAAGAAGCCGCCATATTCCTAAACCTGCTCAGACCACCAGAATGACAAAGAAGATGGGCCAACAACAACAAAAAAAGTTCATGACAAAAAAAACCAGCAAAAATTCCAGGATTCAATTAGTAAAAAAGAACAAACCTGCAATTATAGTAACCCGTTCCTATGAAGGCCTTTTCCCCCCTTAGAACCGCGAAACCTTTGTATGACAAAGGTAAAATTTTTGTCTCACCGTGGTGGTATTTTCGTGTGACCAATGTCGTACGGTATCTGACTTAATTTCGGCCAGGCCTTAATTTAGGCCACCAATTTAAGGTTTTAGAAAATTGGTTTAATTTTAAAACACAAAAAAACTAGCACAAAAGTAGCTGGATTAATTTTGAATAAGGTGTTTTTGCAAAAGTTTTTTTTATTTTTGTTATTCTAAATTATCAACATTTTCATACAAAAAGTGATTTTTTTTGATTTTCTTAATTTTTGCTTTGTGTTTAAACTGCATCAAATTTAGAACGAAGCAATAAAATAGAACGAAGCAAGTTGTTAATTTTCATGTTTTGATATTTTCTTCAAAATCACTTTGCAATGCGTTTAACTAACTGAGCATTTTAAGATTCTGTTAATTTCGGCCACCTTAAAATTTAGGTGAAAAAACCTGGTGTTTTTGCTGTTTTTAAATATCATTGTACTACCGTATTTATAAAGAATTTTTTTTGCTCATTTGATTTTTTTTTGACGTTTTTTAAGCCAAAAATAAAAATTGAACAAAAAATGCAAGTTATTCAAACTTGTTTTTTTAATTAAAATTGTTAGCTTGTTGCATGGCGTTTTAAGACAGAAATAAGTAGTAAATACATAGTTTTATTCTACGTTTCAACCTGATAAAACACAGGCCTTTGTCAGAAAGTTTTAACGTCACTTACGTTAAAATTTCCTGATGAAGGGTTTGTGTTTTATCAGGTTTAAACGTAGATTAAAACTATTTACTACTTATTTCTGTCCTAAAACGCCAAGCAACAAGCTAACAATTTTAATTTTAATCATCAACAAGACAGCCCTAAAGGACTCCATACTTGTTTTTTTAAGGTTTTAACATAATTATTTAAAGTCTTGCTAATAACTACTAAAGTTTGCAAATGGGAAAAAATTAAGTTATATGTACCAAGAACAATACCGAAGGATAAACTTGCAACCTTTTAAAATTTTTATTGTTCGTTTTGCCAATAGTTATAGCCAGTTTTTTCTAGTTGGCCGAAGTTAATGGCTCGCGCCTTTATTTCGGTTACTATAAAAAACAATATTAAACCTCCACTGATCTTTAAGTGTAACAGAAATTTTAAAAGTTTGCACTGGAATAACAAAAATAGCTATCGTTTGATTTTTAGACCAAATTTTGGATCGATTGGAAAAACCAGAAAAAACTTATCCAAAAAAATTAAAAAAGGTGGCTGAAATTAAGTCAGTTACCCTACGTAAACCTTACCGCTGTAAGCTCTTTGCATGACTTGGGTCGTACTTCCGTCACACATAATTTTTTGTGCGCGAATAGTGCCCAGTGACCAAAGCAAATTAAAATGGTTAAAGCTGTACGGAAGCAACATGAAATATCGGTTCCACGTCAACTGGCCCCCAACAAATTTGCCCCGGTAAAACTGGCCCCAGTGAATTTGTCCCCAGTCAACTGGCACCCAGATAAATTGGCTCTCTGACAAATCGGCCCCCTTCAATTGGCCCCCAACAAATTGTTCCCCGGTCAATTGACCCCTGACAAATTGGTCCCTGACGAATTGGCCCCCGTCAAATTGGTCCCCGTCAATTGACCCCCGACAAATTGGTCCCTGACAAATTGGTCCCTGTCAATTGGCCCCCGACAATTGTCAATTGGTAACATCAAGAATATATAGAGGAGATCTGCTTTATAGCTCTAAATCTCTAAATCCAGATAGAAAATTAAATTTAAAGCTGTATGTTGAGTGATTTCAAAAGTGTTGGGACTTTCCACTGTTGGGAGATTGCCTGATACCCATTGCCATTATATTGGGGGATCTATATTATTGTTGATCCAGGCGCGCACGTTTTATTTAAACTTTTGTACAAGAAAGGAAGCAACACGAAAACAACATACAACGCAAAATACATTTATTTGTAAATAAAAGCGGCGGGGGGTTAAAGGCTTAAATCCAAAAAAAGAAAAGTAAAAAACAACGCAAAATCAACGCAAGTACAACGCAAAATACATTTATTTGAAAGCAAAAGCGGCGGGGGGTTAAGGCCACAAAAAAGAAAAAAAAATCTTTCGCGTGCCTTTACTTTAAATGTAAAAAGTCCAAAACATAAATGTTTAAAAAAGATAATCGCAAAAGAATAAAAATCGCATTCATTTTTCAATTCGCACTTTTTTTGCATTGAAATTGACGACACGCCAAAGACTTTAGTTGTGTTTTTTTGTGGCTTTAAAGATACAGCACTAAACACTGATTTTCATATTATTTACTCTGCTTTAATATTCTTGATAATAATCAATTACATTTAATACACAGTTAAAGTGATATAAAATAATAAAAAACTTATTTTAGATAACCTTATAGTAATTGTTTCATTGATTTTAAAGTTAAAATAATAATAGCATCTGTGATTTTAAAGTTAAAATAATAATAGCACTGAACCCAACAAAATAATTCACTTGAACCAATTGACAATTGGTTTGTTTCATTTATTTGTTGGGGGCCCGGTAACCCCGGTGATTTTAAAGTTAAAATAATAATAGCACTGAACCCCACAAAATAACTCACTTGAACCAATTGACAATTGGTTTGTTTTATTTATTTGTTGGGGGCCAATTGACGGGGCCAATTTGTCGGGGGCCAATTGACGGGGTCGGGGGGCAATTGACAGGGTCGGGGGCCAATTGATGGGGGCCCAATTAGTTGGGGGCCAATTGACGAGGGCCAATTTGTCAGGGGCCATTTGACGGGGGCCAATTTGTTAGGGGCCAATTGATGGGGGCCAATTGACGAGGGCGAATTTGTTGGGGGCCAATTTTTTGGGGGCCAATTGACAGGGGCCGATTTATCGGGGACCAATTGACGGGGGCCAATTGACGAGGGTGTGCTATTTTGGTGTGCGGTCGCTAATTGGTATTTCTTATGTTAACCAATTACAAATCGCGCAAACTTGGCTATCACGGACCATAGGCAGACTTTAGTTAATTTAATACTGATACATTTTACTGGTCTTTCTTTCACATGAGGTGCATGAAAAACATTCATTTGTCGGGGGCCAGTTGACAGGGGCCAATTTGTTGGGGACCATTTTGTCAGGGGCCAATTTTTTGGGGGCCAATTGACGGGGACAAATTTGTCAGGGACCGATTTGTCGGGGGCCAATTGACGGGGGCCAATTGACAAAGCCAATTGACGAGGACCCAATTTGTTGGGGACCTATTCGTCAGGGACCAATTGACGCCTTTTTGTCAGGGGACCAACTTGTCAGGGTGCCAGTTGACTGGGGGCGAATTTACTGGAGGCCAGTTTTACTGGGGCGAATTTGTTGGGGACCAGTTGACGGGACACCAAAATATCCTACGTAATACACTGCATCCGTGACAAAAATCTGCATATTGCCACCGTTCCGTTTTAACCATTTCAATTTGTTTGCTCACTGGGCACTACTAAAAATTGTGTATGACGGAAGTATGACATAGGTTTCACGAAATTTTCACGGTTGTGGCCAAGGAAAAGGCAATTACTGGAACGGGTTAATTGAATCCTGGAATTCTTGTTTTTTTTGTCATGAACTTTTCAGTAGTTTTCAAGAACACCAACGTACTATCAAATCACGTCGGTCAAAAAAGGAGAGTTCTCCACGAACCATGAGTTTGATGAGATGTCTATGACTAGACAAACAAACAAATATTCTGGGATTAATATATATTCGCGTTTTTAGTTGTGGTGAGTTTTTCGGATGTCGAAAACAGGCCGATGCTCAGCGGCGGTTCTCTTAAACACCACTACCAGCTCCTGCAGATGCATTGGCACTGGGGGGCCGTGTCCACATTGGGTTCCGAACACACCTACGGAAATGACCATTTCCCGCTGGAGGTAATCCGTTCGGATTCGGATTCTCTAGTACCATAAATAAGCAATTCGGAGCCGTCCAAAAATTTGGAGACCTTTAAGATCCTTAATTTTAGAAAATTTAGGACCCCTAAATAAAAATTTGGTGGGCTTATGTTGCGGTAGAGGTTTTAGTGTTATTTATTTTTGGCTCCAAGTTCCAGAGTCTTAAAAAGAATCACTCAATAATCCGCCAAGTTCCATTTAAGCGTGGAGTTTATGTTACGAGCCAAAATTTTAATCAGCGTATTTTTTAACAGAAATTTTAAGTAAACTCTTATTGCATCAACAGCAATAGTTTTTATTTTAATTTTTTTGTGCATGTTTTTCTGGGTCTTCCTACCCATTTTTATTAGTGTTTTTTTTTGTCCATTTTTAGCTGCATCTCGTTCACGTAAAAAAGGGTTTAACAACTGAAGAAGCGCTGCAAGATCCGTCTGGACTGGCTGTCGTCGGGGTTTTTTATGAAGTAATAGATCCTTTTTTAATATAGCTGACTTATATCCAAATATCCACATCGAAATACACAGCTATCTTTTTTTTGACGTAGAAAACCCAAGACAGAATCTAGCAAGTTTTTATAAAAGGTAGCGAAACACTTTAGTGGTTTTTTGGTTTTCAAATGAATAACCAAAAAGACATGACTTCACCAACTAAGGTACTGCGTTCAAAATCGCAGCAATTTAGCTATATCAACCAATCAAAATCCATAAAACTAAAAGGTGCTATTCGATTAATTGCTTAAAAGTGGCGCTAAATTGCTATGATTTAATTGGTCGCTAAAAGCTTCCTAATTTTATTGATTTAACAAAAAAACAGCCACGTTTCGTGTGCCTTTAGACTTCCATGAAATTCAAGATCCTATCTACGGCCCGACAGTGTCGTGAAAAGCATAACGGAGCATTACGAAAAATTACAACGGAAATACAAATGTACAGAAAGGTCTCGAAGAGGATTTTGTAAAATGAATTAGTCAAAAAGAGGCGAATAAAATAATAACATTAAAAAATATCCAAAAAAATCTATTAAAAAATTTTTTTCACAAAAAAATATAAAAGGGTAATTTTAAAACAAAAATTAAATACAAAATAGAGTGAACTAAATAATAATAACATGAATCCATTAATAAAACGTGTACGTTTCCTCACATTTTAACTCCTTAATTTTACCGTTAACAATTAAAAAAGAATATGTTTCATTTTAAATAAAAAATTATTTTGAGCGATACAATAAAGAAGTTAATTTAGAAGCAAATTTACGTTTTATCATGAATACATGAAAATTAATTAATAAAGAAAAGAAGAATGAGAAATGAAGAACAAATTATACGGGCTATGTGTGGATCCAACCTAAATACATACGTATGCATATTTTTATATGCATACGTATGCATTTTTTTTATATGCATACGCATGCATAATTTTTTTTTAGTTTTATGCATACGTATGCATTTTTCCGCATAGTATATGCATACGTATGCATTTTTTTAAAACTTTTATGCATACGTATGCATTTTTTCCAACTTTTATGCATACGTATGCATAAAAATAGCAAAAAAATGCATACGTATGCATATACTTTCCGGAAAAATGCATACGTATGCATTTAAATTGCAAAATATGCATACGTATGCATACTTTGCAATTTATATGCATACGTATGCATTTTTCCCGTAAAGTATATGCATATGTATGCATTTTTTTGCTATTTTTATGCATACGTATGCATAAAAGTTTTTAAAAAATGCATACGTATGCATAAAAGTTTTAAAAAATGCATACGTATGCATATAGTTTGAGGAAAATTGCATACGTATGCATAAAACTAAAAAAAAATTATGCATACGTATGCATATAAAAAAATGCATACGTATGCATATCATAAGCATACGTATGCATATAAAAATATGCATACGTATGCGTTTAGGTTTTATCCACACATAGCCCGTATATTTTGTTCTTCATTTCTCATTCTTCTTTTGTTTATTAATTAATTTTCATTTATTCTTGGTTTTATTAATAAATTCATTAACTATTATTCAGTTTATTCATAGGGCATTATTCCCATAATTACCTTTTTTTGTTTTTTTTTGTTCAAAAATTCTATCTCGTAAGAAATTTTTAAGTAGTTTATATCGTCCATTTTTATCCCGCCTCTTTTTTGCATGCAAAATTTTCTTCAAGATGTACATTTGAATTTCCGTCGTTATTTTTCATTAAGTTAGGACATTTTCAGATTTAATTACTGCATAGTTCCAATCTCAAAGTAAAATTTCTTCTCTAGATTTTAAAATAATCATATATTTTAGCTTTTATTGTTTTCAAACAAATAATTCTTTTTTTTTTATATACATTTTTTTTATTTTAGGTATCTAACGAAGAAGATAATTCCCTTAATTCTATCACCGACGCTTTAGCAAATGTTCAATATAAAGGTATTTAGTATGTTTTATTTTTTAAGTGCTCAGGTTTTTAAATAAGCAGCCAACTTAACTTGAATTTTAGCATTTGTCAGACCATAAGCCTTAAAACCACTTAAATTTCCCGTGTTAAGTTTAACCTTTGCTAGAAAGAGTTTTGTTATGTTGATTTGGTTGGTATTTTTAGCAGTATAATTCAGCCAGTTTCAACAAAATTTTCATTAACGATTTTTTATCGACTAAACGCAGATTTCATTTTTTTGCACATCCTTAATGTTTTAGCGCAGTGGGCAGAAGCTTGGTAAGCTCTAAAAAATAGTGCGCGGGTTCTTGTGACATTTGTTTTTTTTAAGTTCATAATAATAATATATAATGATTTTATATTTCTTACCGAAAAAAGAGAAAAAACATATTGAATACAAATATACAATAGAAATTTTCTTTGGGGTTAATTATGAAGAAGATTTCAAAAACTTAAGGTCTCTCCGGACAGTTTTTATTGCAGAGCGTTCAGTAGTAAACCAATTGCAATAAAGAGCAAAAATTACACATTTTTATTGACACACAATTTACTTTTGAATTATTATACTTATAGAGTATTATAATATTGTAAGATATTCAAATGACGAAAATTTGACTAATTGGCGAAAAGCAGGCAACAAATCCTGATTACAATAATGATATTTTTTGAATTTATGTTAAATAAATTTTTAAAATTGTAAAAAAAATTTTAAAAAAAATTTAAATCAAAAAAAAATTGTGGTCAAATATGTTTTATGTGGGAATCGATCTCGGGACCTTTCAAAAAATTTGACGACGCGCTAATCGACTATGCCACTGCTACCATGGGATGATGAGCTCTAAAAGCGATTTATAAACCACCCTTCTGAAAAAAATCGATAAAACGCAACGACGCACGACAGAACTGTTTATGCGTTAAAAAACACAAAAGATGTTATGGCCTTTCAAAAATTATAAATTTCAATAGAAATATACTATCTGGAGCTTTAAATTTTACCAAATTAAATTAAATCGAAGTTTCAACGAAATTTTGGAAAAATTAACCCCCATTTTTCACGGAAAATTGTATATTAAACCATAAATACAACAGTATTCAATTTAATTTTTACGTAAGTGAAAAAGGGTAACGGTGTCTCTCTATTGAAAGTATTTTTTTAAATAAATAGTGTGCAGTAAATATTTTTAAGGGTTTTAAAAAAATTTCATTGCAATTTGATTTTTAATATCAATTATTTCAATTACTTACAATAATATAATGAATGTTCACTTTATAATCGTGATATTTCTGCCTTTTTAACACTCATATAAATTTTTTAGTGAAATATTACTGTATTTCACGAGATCTCGTATGCCAAAAATCGCGATTTTCCATACTTAAGAAAACTGTCCGGAGAGACCTTAAAGCCTCAAATCAGAAGTTCTATTGAAGCATAATATGGAGAGCTAAATTTGAAATAGCTAATCAATCTAAGCCCAAAGCTGAGCCGAAATTGGCGTAAATGTTCCGAAAGTTTAAAAGTACTAAAACTTTTACCTAAATCTACTGAACTAAATCTAAGCCCAAACGTATTTGGTTGCAGATCGTTTTAGCGTTGTGCTAGTATTATCACTGCTATTATATCCCGGATTTAAAAACTTTCTAAATTCACGTGTTTTTTCATGTGTACGCAACTTGAGGTGTTTGTCAACACTTGGTGAAGTCTCATCTGTGAATTATAGTTAAAAATGACAGCTATATGGAGGATCATTTTGTAAAGGCTTTTTAAAATCATTTATTTCTGTGGTAATGATTGCTGATTTTTACAGTATAACTCAGAATATAGTTGTTATCTTCAAATAATGCAAAAAAAATCAGTAAACAGGAGCATGTTTTACAAAAACCTATGTAAATTCTCGTTTTTTTCGGCTTGTAATCCATGGGGAAGTATATTTGCGCAGTGCTCTGCGCTGATTGGTTGCAGTCGCGTTGTTTTCCCTTCACTGATTGATCAATACTCCCGTGTCGTATATCCTCTATCATGTAGTTTACAAAAAATAGGCGGAGATTTGTAAAATGAAAATTTACAAACGTCAGTATGAAATAGGCCCCAGCTTTCAAATATATAATTTTGTAGGAGATGAAGCTACTGTTTCATCGTTTAATCTGCTTAAACTGCTTCCTCACGACACTAGTAATTTTTTCACCTACAAAGGCTCTTTGACCACCCCGCCATGTTCAGAAGTGGTGATGTGGACTGTGTTGACGGAAACCCATGCCATTTCTTCAGAACAAGTAAGTTTTTAGACAGGTCACACCTCACTTCAACTATAAAAGTAAAGTACATCTATATGTGTTATTGGCAGTTCGCTATATGGACAACATGGTAAGTTGACTGACTATTAGTTCGCATGTTCCGTTTTTTCCTAGAAATCAGTGCCACTTGTCTCCTTCCTACCTTCAAGGCTGTTTTGACAGCCTCCGTACTGCCTCAAAGGTATTTTTCTGCTTTCTACCTGCCTTCGAAGCTTTCGCTGTCTCCTACCTGCCTTCAAGCAACAAGAGGCAGCTTCAAGAGCCGTCCTTACCAAATTAATATTACTTACAAAAAACAGGACATTTTCTACACCTTTTGTTTTTATTTAATTTTCCAGTACTGTACTCAAATTTTTTTTGAAACGACATGACTGAGGTCTAATGCTTCGCTCAATAGACCATTCCCGTTAATCCTTACATCAGTCAATATTATTTTAACTGCAACAAACCAAAACTGTACAGACCTACTCTAACACGCAAAATTTATTAGATTGTCCGCTCTTGAGGGACAATAGTTAATATTTTACAGTATATAAAACATTAAAAAATATTTTTAGCTTCGAGCATTCCGAAATATTTACCAAAAGACCGATTCCGATGACTCAAATGAAGGAGATATTGATGAAAAAATGCTTTTTAACCATCGCGAAACTCAACCTTTGTGGCATCGCAAAGTCTACGCTAGACGTCACAAGGTAAAGATGATAATAAATTAAGCGTGATTTTCAGATGATGAGTTTTAGAGTTTTTTTAATACTCAGAACTAAGATTAACATTGTAATGTACATATATTGGAGGTGATGACTTTTGTTAAAAGATATAGAATATTATTATATATTAACCCGCTAAAACTATTCATTGTCAATAGTTTAAATTCATTGATTTAAAAGGCTAGAATGTAAAAAATAGAAAAACAAAACCTTTTCCTTTTTGATATTGTTACAATGCTGATAAATTGGCATTTTCCAAATAGCCAATTGGATCGGAATTAGACATTAGGAATACTGTAAGAATGCTAGTATGCTAGTTGAAATGCTAATATGACATTAGGAATACTGTAAGGCTGCATATCGATTACTATTAGGCATTCTTTAAAAACACACTATTAAATTTTAATTGTTATATTTTTATTATAATAAAACTCATGAACTTATAAAATTATAATATATATGCATATATTTTTCACCGCAAAATGAAAATTATATGCATAAATTTCATTTTGCGGTGAAATAATAGGTCTATATTTTTTTTGCTCAATACATATATTTTGAAGTTTTACCAAAGGTATATAATCTAATAAAGGTATGTCACAGCAGTCTGTAGCAGCGTGCATCATAAAATCCAATTTGAGCCACATGTCCAGCCTAGGGCCGCATGTCCGGTCTAAGGCCACATGTCCAGCCCTAGGGCCGCATGTCCAGCCCTAGGGCCGCTTGTCTGGCCCTAGGGCTACATGTCCGGCCTAAGACCGCATGTCCGGCCCTAGGGCCGCATGTCCGGCCTAGGGCCGTATGTCAGGCCTAGGGCCGCATGTCCAGTCCTAGAGCCGCATGTCCAACCTAAGACCCCAGGTCCAACCCTAGGGCCCCATATCTGGCCCTAGGGCCGCATGTCCGGCCTAGGGCCGCATGTCCGGCCTAGGGCCGCATGTCCGGTCTAGGGCCACATGTCCGGCCTAGGGCCGCATGTCCAGCCTAGGGCCGCATGTCCAGCCTAAGGCCATATGTCCAGATCTAAGGTCGCATGTCTGGCCTAGGGCCGCATGTCCGGGCTGGGCTGCATGTCTGTCGGGGCAGGGGTGCATGTCAGGCCCGAGGGCCAGCCGGATCGTCTGGAGCCAAAGTTGCATGTATGGCCCTGCGGTAGGCGGCGCCCATGTTCTGGCCCTAGGGCAGCATGTACGGCCTTAGGGCCGCATGTCCAGCCTAGGGTCCCATGTACGGCCCTAGGGCCGCATGTCTGGCCTAGGGTCGCATGTATGGCCCTAGGGTCGCATGTCCAGCCTAGAATCGCATGTACAGCCCTAGGGCCGCATGTCCAGCCAAGGGTCACATGTATGGCCCTAGGGCTGCATGTCCAGCCTAGGGTTGCATGTACAGCCCTAGGGCCGCATGTCCAGCCTAGGGTTGCATGTATGGCCCTAGGGCCGCATGTTCAGTCTAGGGTCGCATGTTTGGCCCTAGGGCCGCACGTCCGGCCTAAGGTGGCATGTACAGCCCTAGGGCCACATGTCCCGCCTAGGGTCGCATGTACGACCCTAGGGCCGCATGTCTGGCCTAGGGTCGCACGTACGTCCCTAGAGCCGCATGTCTGGCCTAGGGTCGCATGTACGGCCCTAGGGCCGCATGTCTGGCATAGGGCCAAATGTCCGGCCCTAGGGCCGCATGTCTGGCCTAGGGTCGCATGTCCAGCCTAGGGCCGCATGTCCGGCCTAGGGTCGCATGTAGGGCCCTAGGGCCACATGTTCAGTCTATGGTCGCATGTACGGCTTTAGGGCCGCACGTCTGGCCTAGAGTGGCATGTACGGCCCTAGGGCTGCATGTCCGGCTTAGGGTCGCATGTACGGCTTTAGGGCCGCATGTCTGGCTTAGGGTCGCATGTATGGCCCTAGGGCCACATGTCTGGCCTAGGATTGCATGTATAGCCCTAGGGCCACATCTCTGGCCTGGGGTTGCATGTACGGCCCTAGGGCCGCATGTCTGGCCTAGGGTTGCATGTATGGCCTGGGGTAGCATATCCCGCCTAGAGTAGCATGTACGCTCCTAGGGCCGCATGTCCAGCCTAGGGTCCCATGTAGGGGCCTAGGGCCGCATGTCTGGCCTAGGATCGCATGTACAGCCCTAGGGCCGCATGTCTGGCCTAGGGTTGCATGTACGGCCCTAGGGCCGCATGTCCGGCCTAGGGTTGCATGTATGGCCCTAGAGCCGCATGTCCAGTCTAGGATCGCATGTATGGCCCTAGGGCTGCATGTCCTGCCTAGGGTCGCATGTCCAGTCCTAGGGCCACATGTCCAGCCTAGGGTCGCATGTATGACCCTAGGGCGCATGTCTGGTGTAGGGCCAAATGTCCAGCCCTAGGGCCGCATGTCTGGCCTAGGGTCGCATGTCCGGCTCTAGGGCTGCATGTTTGGCTTAGGGTCGCATGTACAGCTCTAGGGCCACATGTCTGGCTTAGGGTCGCATGTATGGCTCTAGGGCCACATCTCTGGCCTGGGGTCGCATGTACGGCCCTAGGGCCGCATGTCTGGCCTAGGGTTGCATGTATGGCCTGGGGTCGCATGTCCCGCCTAGAGTAGCATGTACGCTCCTAGGGCCGCATGTCCAGCCTAGGGTCCCATGTAGGGCCCTAGGGCCGCATGTCTGGCCTAGGGTCGCATGTATGGCCCTAGGGTCGCATGTCCAGCCTAGAATCGCATGTACAGCCCTAGGGTCGCATGTCCAGCCAAGGGTCACATGTACGGCCCTAGGGCTGCATGTCCAGCCTAGGGTTGCATGTATGGCCCTAGGGCCGCATGTCCGGCCTATGGCCGCATGTCCGGCCTAGGGTCGTATGTACAGCCCTAGGGCCTCATGTCCAGCCTAGGGTCGCATGTCCAGCCTAGGGTTGCATGTACAGCCCTAGGGCCGCATGTCTGGCCTAGGGTCGCATGTACGGCCCTAGGGCCGCATGTTTAGTCTATGGTCGCATGTACGGCCCTAGGGCCGCAGGTCCAGCCTAGGGTGGCATGTATGGCCCTAGGGCCACATGTTCGGGCTAGGGTTGCATGTACAGCCCTGGGGCCGCATGTCTGGCCAAGGGTCGCATGGTAGTCCCTAGGGCCGCATGTCTGGCCTAGGGTCGCATGTATGGCCCTAGGGCCGCATGTCCAGCGTAGGTCCAAATGTCCAGCCCTACGGCCGCATGTCTAGCCTAGGGTTGCATGTCTGGCTCTAGAGCTGTATGTCCAGCTTAGGGTCGCATGTAAGGCTCTAGGGCCGCATGTCCAGCTTAGGGTCGCATGAATGACCCTAGGGCCACATGTCTGGCCTAGGGTCGCATGTATGGCCCTAGGGCTGCATGTCCGGTTTCGGGTCGCATGTATGGCCTGGGGTCACATGTCCAGCCTAGGGTCGCATGTCCGGCACTAGGGCCCCATGTCCGGCCTAGGGTTGCATGTACGGCCCTAGGGCCGCATGTCCGGCCTAGGGCGGCATGTCTGGCTCTAGGGCCGCATGTCCGGCCTAGGGCCACATGTCCCCCCCCTAGGGCCGCATGTTCAGCCTAGGACCCCATGTCTGGCCTAGGGTCGCATGTATGGCACTAGGGTCGAATGTCCAGCCTAGAGTCGCATGTACGGCCCTAGCGCTGCATGTCCCGCCTAGGGTCGCATGTACGACTTTAGGGCCGCATGTCTGGCCTAGGGTCGCATGTACAATTTTAGGGCCGCATGTCCGGCCTAGGGTTGCATGTACAGCCCTAGGGCCGCATGTCCGGCCTAGGGCCATATGTCCGGCCCTAGGGCCACATGTTCAGGCACAAGGGAGCAACTTTTGCTGCGTTGCGTTCTTGTTATTTTTACCATAGTTGTACTATATTTCTACCCTAGGGCCGGACATGCGGACCTAGGGCCGGACATGCGGCCCTAGGGCTGGACATGCGGCCCTAGGCCGGACAAGCGGACCTAGAGCCGGACATGCGGCCCTAGGGCTGGACATGCGGCCCTAGGCCGGACAAAGGGCCCTAGGTCTGGACATGCGGACCTAGGCCGGACATGTGGCCCTAGGCCGGACATGCGGCCCTAGGCTGGACATGCGGCTCGAATTGGATTTTATGATGCACGCTGCTACAGACCGCTGTGACATACCTGTATTAGATTATCCACCTTTATTCTTTCCCTATTGGCACCCAGATTGACGCATAAAGCGCACAAACAGCAACAACACAAAGACAGACAAAGCGCAGGAAAAAAGGCAGAAGCAGAAAAAAAAACAAAAAAACCAAAAAACAAACGGTAATTTAGGTCTAATTTAATTTAATTAATTTAATTTAATTATGTTTAATTTTTTAATTTAATTTAGGTCGGTTTACCACGATATTGCGATTCCGGGGCTCATTCTTTTACATTATCATTGGTTTGCGCTATGTTTGGAACAAGCTTATTATTTATTTATTTACATTAATGGATCATGCGCAAAGTTATGAAATGAACTGTGTATGGCTAGATGACATGACGATCTATATGCAGTTTATTTCATATTTCTGCGAATGGCAAAAATAACAGCGCTGAATTTAAATCAGTTACTCTATATCCTAACATATGTCGCAAATACGGTTTATGTATTCCGTAAAAAATCTGTGCTGCTGTTTTAAGCAATTATTACATTTAAAACTTAAGTGTTGCTAGTAAAAACTTTTCCAGGTAGTTAAATTTATAAAGAAAGAAACGTATAAATTTATGGTTGTTTTTACTGCCATCTCCTGATAATTCTAAGATCGTTTATGTTCAGTTCAGCGTCTTCTTAAAACTCTGTAAAGTGTATTATTTATAACAATTCATGATGGCGTAAGGAGATTTTATGTGGGCACTAGTCAAAATCCTATTTTATATGAGGAGAAACGGGGATATTGGAAAGCAATTAAACAAAGAAAAACTGTCTTAGCAATTCTTGTTAAAGACAACATGAACTTTTCGTAGATTTTTATTGGTTAATCCGACATGTTTCAGCTCATGTCCATGAGCCCTTTTTAGGGCTTTTTGTATTTACTAGCAGTGCGTATATATTTGTATGTTTTTGCGCCATTTTGCATTCTACCTTGATTAAAATGGCGTTACATTTCATACTATTTCATTATGAATTAAATTGGTCGCATAATCAGGTTTTTTTTATTAAAACATTTGTTATATAGTTTATAATTTATATTATACATAGAAAATTCAAATTATATACATATATAAATATATTAAATATAAGTTAAAATAGTAAATGTGTTTTAAGAAACCCAATGTCGTTAATTTTACATTGCATATGTTTGAATCAAAGTTGTAAGTCGGCCGGGCCGGGCCGGTTTGTGATTTTTTGCCTTAGGCCAAGGCCGATCGGGCAGGGACTTCAATACAAGTGGAATGATATAGGGTAACTGACTTAATTTCGGCCACCTTTTTTTATTTTTTTGAATAAGTTTTTTCTGGCTTTTTTAATCAAGCTAAAATTCGGCCTAAAAATCAAACAATAGCTATATTTGTTATTCCAGTACAAAATTTGGATAATTCTGTTACACTTAAAAATCAGTGAAGGTTTAAACTTTTTTTTTAAAGTGGGCGAAGTTAAGGCGTGTGCCATTTATTTCGGCCACCTACAAAAAACTGGCTATAACTATTGCTTAAACGAACAATAAAAATTTCTAAAGGTTGCAAATTTACCCTTAGGCATTGTTCTTGGTACATATAACTTTGTTTTTCCCGTTTGCGAACTTTAATAGTTATTAGCAAGACTTTAAATAATTATGTCAAACCCTTAAAAAAACAAGTTTTAATAATTTGTATTTTTTGTACAATTTTTATTTTTGGCTTAAAAAACGTCAAAACAAAGTCAAACGAGCAAAAAAAATTCTTTATATATACGGTAGTACAATGATATTTAAAAACAGCAAAAACGGCAGGTTCTTTCACCTAAATTTTCAGGGGCTGGTCCACTAAACGCGTGCTGACTAGGTGCTATCTTAGCACGTTGTTTAAAACTCTTGTTAATGTTTTAATTTCCGGATTTTTTCTTGAGAAAACGTAAGGAACTCTTTTTTTAGACAGGATAAATTAATATTTAAAGAGTTTTTTGCATATTTGTTTGAAATAAAATTTAATACAGTCTTAAACCGTAGTTAGGATTTTTGCTAACCCGTAACTAGGGGTTATTGCTTTAATAGTTTGTATATAAAACAAATGTGTATAAAATTAATAAAATATCAGTTTGTGCCATGTGAATAAAAAGTTCTGTTAGATTTTTTGAAAAAAAAAAACAGAAATTAAAACATTAACAAGAGTTTTAAACAACGTGCTAAGATAGAACCTAGTCAGCACGCCTTTAGTGGACCTGCCCCAGGTGGCCGAAATTAACGGAATCTTAAAATCCGCAGTTAGTTAAACGCATTGCAAAATGATTTTGAAGAAAATATCAAAACATGAAAATTAACAACTTTGAGCCTTAAATAGAAGATATTTTAAGGTTATATATTGCTTCGTTCTAAATTTGATGCAGTTTAAACACAGCAAAAATTAGGAAAATCACAAAAAATTCACTTTTTGTACAAAAATGTTGATAATGTAGAATAACAAAAATAAAAAACTTTTGAAAAAACACTTTATTCAATATTAGTCCAGTTACTTTTGTGCTAGTTCTTTTGTGTTTTAAAAATAAGCCAATTTTCTAACACCCTAAATTGGTGGCCGAAATTAAGGCGTGGCCGAAATTAAGTCAGTTACCCTAGTGTATAAAAAAGTTGAAAAATTCGGATGAACCAAAAAATTGTGGCCCGGGTAGAGTAAAAATTGGAAGCCCGAGCCGGGCCGCATCTTCCAAATCTCGGCTCGCTTATAACTTTACTTTGAATATTTTACGCTGTTTATAACAATGTGGTTTAGGAAATGAAAAAAATACACTGTTTCACTTTATATAAAGTCCACACATATTGTTTTGTTTCGAAATATTACTGTTCTCACAAAAAGAATGAGTATGCATAAAACAACTTTAATATCTTAAACCAGTTTAATACCAAAATAATCGACTTATTAAAAAAATATCCATCAGTTTATTAAAATATCAATTCTGATATACATAGGTGGCGCGGGAGCCTAGAGCTTAGAGCTGCGACCAATAGGAACTTTAAAAACTGAAACCTTAAAGGTGCGGTACGGAATCAAACTTTTTGACCTCGATTTTAATGATTTCTGCGAAAACCTTACCTCTGGCTCCAATAGCCCACAAAATTTTTTATGCAAATATTTTCAGTAGTTTAGGAGATATGACCCCCCAAAAATGGCGTTTTTCGACAATTCTGTACTTGAAAAATTGCTTTATGGGTATAAAAATTAAAGTTACAAACACTTTAACTTACAAACACTTACACTTAAACAAAGCGGCTACTTTCTACTTTAATTTGATACCTTGATTGTTAAGATTGGTGCAGTATAATTGTCGAGATATTGTGTTTCCCGAACAAAACACCCTCGATGTTTTCGCTAAAAATACAAAATGACGGCAGTAATTTGTCCGGTAAAGATAAGCAACTTGTACGGAATTTAATTTTTTTACAAAAAATGTCTGATTTGGTCTTTTTCATTTCAAAACTAATGATTTTAATTTCAGGGCTCAATTTATTTTATTTATTTATTTATTTATTCGCATATTGCCGGACACAGCTAAAGCATTTAAAAATGCACTGAAATAAGCTGAGCTGACCCTTTGTTATAGGCAAAGAAAATCTAGCTGACCACAATATTTGCAGTTGAATCGACTATTTAACAACAAAAACATCAAAAATTTTCACTAAAGCGGAATAATAACAAAGATTAAAAACTGTATTTTAATAATTATTTATCAAATTACTTAATTTGGAACCTAAATGCAAGATTTTTAAGGGCTAAATTTGTTTAATTTTTGCATATTTTGTGAAAAGGTGGAATTAAAAAAAATTCTGCGTTCTTATTTGTTTAAAAAAAGTCATTACCGCACAATTTCAATTGGTCCCCTCATGTCTGCATTCTAATTTTCAGCGTCAGCCAGATGACACCTTGCACTGAAACTGAGTTTATACATGAAGTATGCAATATACATAGTTGTCACCATAATGGATAATTACCGTACTCCTACTTATCTTTTCGTAGTATGCAGATAATACGATCGAAATTTCGCGCGCTTTTGAGGGTTGATCTGCATACTACGAAAAGATAAGTAGGAGATACGGTAATTTCGCGCACTTTCTATCGGTTGTTCTGCATACTACGAAAAGATAAGTAGGAGTACGGTAATTATCCATTATGGTGACACTTATGTATATTGCATACTTCATGTATAAACTCCGTTTCAGTGCAAGGTGCCTATAATTCAACCATAGTAAAACCAAAAATATATAATATAACGAAAAATGTGCAACTCCTATATAAAGAAGTACGGAAAAGTAGGCCATTATAATAAGCCTCTCCATTTAAATGGCACCCTCTATTATAATGGCATAGTAGTCATTTTAATTCAGCGAATTAAAATAGAGAGGAAGCCATTATAATAGCCATTTATTGATTTAAATTACTTCATATATACTCACAAGTGTAATACTGTCCATGCCGCATGAGTTTTACCGTGTTGGAATGTATGAAACCAAAACGGGAAAACTCGTGCGGCCTGGACAGTATTACACTTGTGAGTATATATGAAGTAAAATTAAATTAATAAATGGCTAGTATAATAGCTTCCTCTCCATTTTAATTCGACGAATTAAAAAGCTACTATGCCATTATAATGGGCTACTTTTCCGTACTTTTTATATAGGAGGTGCACATTTTTCGTTATAATATATATTTTTAGTAAAACTAAGTTTAAATTTTTTAATAGTCTTACGCATATTTGTATATTCTTCTTTTTCTATTCATCATCTTTGAAGGGTTATGGAATAATAACGATAGTTCTCAAACTTTTTAATCCAGCCCAATCAAAATATATTATGAATAAAAATGCTGGAGAATTTAAATTGAAAGACCGCCCACCACAGAGAAAAATGACAAAAAAATTCAAATTTACCATTTTCCTCTGATCCTTTAGTTTTTTTTATCAAAAACTTAAGTTATAATCGAGGGTTTTTTGTACGGGAAACGCAATATCTCGAGAAATACTGCACCAATCTTAACAATCAAGGTATCAAATTAAATTAAAAAGTAGCCACTTTTTTTGAGTGCATAATTTGTAACTTAAATCGTTATACCCATTAAGCAATTTTTCACGTACAGAATTGTCAAAAAACGCCATTTTGGAAGGAGGAGGGTCATAACTTCTGAACCACTGGAGATATTCTGTTAGAAAAATTTTTAAGGGCTATTGGGGTAAGAGTAAGGTTTTCAACTCTAAGCTCTCTCGGCTCCATCGACCCTAAATTGCCCCACGAACACCAGGACCAGCTCAGCCATAATAAGGAAACGTTGAATATTTCTGAAATTCCTCTTCTTCTTTTTCTGCTTTCTTATACAAATGCTTATATCTTAAAGTGATATTATTCCTTGGATACTGATTTATCAATATATAAAACTGGGCTACCTTTAAAGGGGAGTAAATTGCGTAACTTTTGCAACCAATATTTTGATTTAGATTTTATTTGTCAATTCACTGATCAAAATACTAAATACGAAAATAAGCCAAAAAATGGCAACCAAAACCTTCTGGAAATAATGACTGATTCTTTACGTAAGCATTTAAGCACAAAACAGACTGCACAAAAATAGCAAACGGCTGTCCGCGATTAGTTTTGGTAGTACGGTAACCGCTAAAGTGCCACGTAGGTTACCAAAATGAAAAACAATTAAAACAAGTTTTTGATCTGTTTGATAAATAATATTTAAAATAACAAAGGACGAATAGCATCATGGGGCGACAAGCATTTTGGTATTGCTTCAGCAAAATTTACAATTCACATATTATTATCATCAAAAATATATAAAAAGTTATTTCGCTTAGATCCGGATATGCAAGACCGAACAACTAGCACTAATAACATAACTAAAGAATACGCATAACAATATCAATGTGATAATAACATATCAATATTTTTGTGTCTCCGCCGAAACTCGATCTTGCTATTTTCAGTACACTAGACGAGCGTTCTGCCACTGTGCCGCACGAATAAAGGAAAAATGTGTGACTTCATAGTATTGCTCAGACACATTTACTGCGCCCTAGTTAAAATCTAATATGACCCTAAATATGGCGTGTAAAGGCCCTTATAAAGGTCCTTTACACAAGTCAAGACAAGTCACTTCATAAAGTCGCATAGAAAACAAGTCACTTCATAAATCATTTTACTTCAAAATTTCTGCAAAATCGCCACTTATTCTTTTCCAAAATCAAAATAGCTACATTTTACTTGTAAGAAACAACTACAAATGCGATTGTGACATAAAAATAAGTTTTATTTGTATTTGACTTGATCAATAGCTTTAAGAATGGATTCACTCGATACTTACCCGTTAAATGAAAACGAAACTTATTTGTGATATTAAGGCGTATTGCTTTCAAAGCGGTGTAGCATAAAACGCGACATACTCCCGATAATTGGTGTTTGTAACTCCTCGTACATCGAAAACCGGTCTCAGACTAAACAAGACCGGGGGCACCACTCCAGTTGGTGATACCTATAGCTTCACCATCCTCATTGCTATGACAAAAAGAGGCAGAATCGTCATAAAATACTCGTAACTGGGACTCTTTTTATTTTTTTAAAAAATAAATATGCAAAACTTTATAAGTCAGAGATACGTTACTTTTATAGTAATTGTGTTTCTTTCTGCCATATTAGCGACGCTATGCAGCTTTCAATCCCGGCACGTACGAGTATTTACCCAACTTTCAGGTGAGTTAACGCGCACAATTCGACACTTGGCGTTTTGAATGCCAGCTTATTTGTCCGCAAGTTCGTCTTTCGGCCGACCATCTGCCCCCAAAGAAAAACCGATTAATTACCAACGAAAAAAATTTTGAAAACTAATAGTTCGCAGTCTGTTTTTTTGTACCGGGAGGACGGACTGCTGATTATGTATGGTAAACTAAGGCAACGAAAAAATTTAGCAAAAGTGTTTACTTTTTCGTATTCTAATCTTTTTAAAAACGTTTCGTTGCGGGAGTTTTTGTTAGTCAGCATATTACACGTTTCGGTTTAATTTTACTAAAAATATGATTTGGGGTTGTTTTTAATAAATTTCAAAAACAAAAATCAATTTTCAAATAAAATTTAAAAAAAAATGCAAAAAAATTTTTCCTGTACTGTGCTTACGATAACTTGAACTCTGAGTTTTCCCTAATAAAATTAATGTGTTTCATTATTTTTTCTGCTATTGTAAAGTTTTTTTCGCGTATTATCTTAAAATACCATATCCACACAAATTTTTGTAACACTGTTAGTTTATATCATATTTCATTTGTCTGATAGTTTGTCACTGTCGCCGTATCCCGTTTCCGTAATCACCTTTTTTCCGGTTACAACGGTGAATCCTTCGTACCACCGCGGTCCAACTTTCAACTTCCAACTTTTGACTGTGGTGAATCTTCGTCTAATCATTGTCTGCGTAAACTTCACCGCAATAAACTTTACGTATCACCTAGGTCATACCTAAGTCGTATTTAGTAAATAAAATTTGCATATTGTTACCGTTCTAGCTTTACCGTTTCAATTTGTTCGGTCACTGCACGTGCAGTAATCACGCTTTAAGTATTACATACGACCTAGGTACGACCTAAGTGATAGATAGAGTTTACCGCGGTGAAGTTTACATGCCACAAAAATTAGACAAAAATACCATTACCGTGAAACGAAGATTTCACCGTTGTAACGGGGGAAAAGGCCATCACGGGAACGGGTTTAAACAAAAATAGCTCGGTGTTGTATAGACAAAATTTTTTGTCGCTTCGCCAATTTTGTTTAAAGATACTACCTCTTAAAATCTTTTTTTTTAGTATCTCAAACGGTTCATAAAATAATTAAACTCAACGTCACTGTAGAAGCGACAGAGCGGTCACGACAGCCGCCGCGGACTTTTATAAAAAATAAAATACCAATAACGGAAATGTTCATTGTATTTTGAATTAATTTTATTACGCGGCCTAAAGTCTGGTAAGAAATACAGCTAGAATAAACATTGAATGTTTTAAATTTCGTTTTAATTTAAACGTAGCAAACTGAGTCAGTTCATTTTGTAATTTACATAAGATGGGCCAAAATCTTATACAAAATCTCTAATATTTATTCTATATGAATATATTAATATAAAAACATAGGTAAAAACATATGTTATAAAAGTAATTTTTTATGATTTCTTAATATCTTTCTGCACAATAGATGACGTTTTCAGATATAAATTGGTATATTTTTGTTTTTATTTTTTTTATTTTAACCATTTCAAGTATTCGGAAATAGATTTGAAATGAACTGCTGGCGTTAATCCAACAACATTCAGTGTTTAAGTAATGTCGCTTCCTGGTGGCGTTCGAGTTTAGTCGAAAAATTTTTTTGCCGCATTTTGTATTTACTTGACCAATTCTTTTATCAACAGACAATGATTTGTTACAGAAATGTATATTTAAAATAATGCGTATAGTCAGCTGCGTACTCACTAAATGAGTATAAACTAGATACGTTGGCACGTTGTTTAAAAGTCTTAATAATGAAATAATTTTTGAATTTTTTTCTCAAAAAAATGTATAGAATTTTTTAGTTAAACATGATAAATTTATATTTCAATAATTTGATACAAATTTTGTTTAAAATACAAGCTAATAAAGCCTTAAGCCCCAGTTAGGAGTTTTTTTACCCCTGATTATGGGTTAAGGGTTTTTTAGCTTGTATTGTACAGGCATAAAATTATTTAAACATAAGTTTTTGCCATTTAAACAAAAAATACAATGAGATTCATCGAGAAAAAAATAAAAAAATATAACATTACTAAAAAACTTAAGCAACAAGCCAACATAGCACCTAATTTACACTCGTTTAGTTGACCAACCTCTATGACAGTTGGAAAGACATCCTCCGACCCCAAGCCTATGGTTTGTGTACCCTAAAGGCTGGTTCATACTTATGACAAAACGTCCTTTGGACAAAGTCCAAAGGACAAAAGTCCTTTGGGCCTTTTCCAAAGGACAAACACATCGTCAAAACGTCTTTTGTACTTTGTCCTTTGGATTTTGTCTAAAGGACAAAGTCCAAAAGACAGCGTGTTCATAATTTTTGTTCTTTGAACTTTTCCCTTTGGATTTTGTCCCTTGGACTTTGTCCAAAGGACAAATTTCAAGTAGCATTCATACTACGTCCAAAGGAAAAAGTCCAAAGGACGTTTTGGTTTGTACAAAGGACGTTTTGGTTTTTCTAAAATCGTCCTTTTATCTTTGTCCCAAGGACGTTTTGTCATAAGTATGAACCAACCTTAAATAGTAGGGTAACTGACTTAATTTCGGCCACGCCTTAATTTCGGCCACCAATTTAGGGTGTTAGAAAATTGGCTTATTTTTAAAACACAAAAGAACTAGCACAAAAGTAACTGGATTAATGTTTAATAAAGTGTTTTCTCCAAAAGTTTTTTATTTTTTGTTATCTCTACATTATCAACATTTTCATACAAAAAGTGAATTTTCTGTCATTTTCCTAATTTTTGCTTTGTGTTTAAACTGCATCAAATTTAGAACGAAGCAATATATAACCTTAAAATATAGTCTATTTAAGGCTCAAAGTTGTTAATTTTCATGTTTTGATATTTTCTTCAAAATCATTTTGCAATGCGTTTACTAACTGCGCATTTTAGATTCCGTTAATTTCGGCCACCTGAAAATTTAGGTGAAAGAACCTGCCGTTTTTTGCTGTTTTTAATATCATTGTACTACCGTATTTATAAAGAAATTTTTCTGCTCGTTTCACTTTGTTTCGACGTTTTTTAAGCAAAATAAAAATTGAACAAAAAATAGAAATTTATACACTTTCTTTTTTAAGGTTTTGACATAATTATTTAAATCTTGCTAATAACTATTAAAGTTCGCAAACGGAAAAATTAAGTTATATGTCCAGAACAATACCTAAGGGTAAATTTGCAACCTTTAGAAATTTTTATTGTTCGTTTAAGACATCTATGGCCAGTTCTTTGTAGGTGCCAAATGGCACGCGCCTTATTTCGGCCACTTTTAAAAAAATTAACCTTCCACTGATCTTTCAGTGTAACAGAAATATTCAAATTTGCACTGGAAAACAAATATAGCTATTGTTTGATTTTTAGGCCAAATTTTGGCTTGATTGAAAAACCCAGAAAAAACTTATCAAAAAAAAAAAGCCGAAACCAGCGTACCCATACTTTAAATTTAATTTTTGGTACGCCCATCTTCTATGGTTGAATTATATCTGGCTGACGTCAAAAATTATACATGAGATGAATTATGACGTTTAAAAAAATAAGAATGCAAAATTTTGTTTTTTAATTTCACCTTTTTACAAAATATACAAAAATTAACCAATATTAGCCCTTCAAAAATTAGCATTTGGGTTGTAACTTAAGTAATTTGATAATCGTTAAAAAATTCAAATGGTTTTTTTGTTAAATAGTCGATTCAATACTGCAATTTTCAAAGTCAGCTAGATTTTATTTGCCTATAATTTTCGCAAAGTTCTGCGCACGTGCAGGAATATATGGTATAAAAACTGGCTTAAAGTCGGCCAGGCCTTAAGTTCGACTATCGGCTGTTATTTTTGCTATGTATGTATGTGCGAAATTGGGAAATGAACTTCGTATGGCTGGGTAGATTGTCATGTGTGTGCATCTACCTATGTGCATAGTAAAAATTACAGCCCGTGGCAGAAATTAAAAGATGACCGACTTTAAGTCCGTCAGCCTTTATAGTTTATGTTTTAATAAGCATAAAATTTACCACAAACCAAATTATAATTGTTAATTTTTATAATTGCGGCATCATTGCAACGCATGTCTTTGAGGTTTTGGTGCAGTGGCAAAACTTACGTCTTGATGGGTGCGGTTTTTTAATACGTGTTATCTTAGCACGCTGGAAATTCCGGCTAATACTTAACTTCGGGTTTTTTGTCAAAAAATTGAACAGAATTTTTTAACATCACAATGTATTTATTAAGTTTATACAATGTTGTTAACAAACATTAAAGCAATGACCCCAAGTTACGGGTTCACAAAATCCTAAACTACGGTTTAAGGCTTTATTAAATTTTATTTCAAACAAATATGCATAAAACGCATCATTAATTTTTCCTTCCTCTTTAAAGAGTCCAATACGTTTCCCAAAAAAAGCAACGCATATAAAACATTAACAAGAGTTTTAAACAACGTGCAGTAGCATCAACACGTTTAGTGGACTCGCCCCTGAAGGTCCCTGGATCGAGTCCTGACTAAGACACGCTACAATGTGATAATATTGATGTTTGTTAATATTGTTAATGTAGTAATTAGTTGCGAAATTAGTGTTGATGTAACACCGGCCTTGCGTATCCTGCTTTATGCAAAATAAATAAACTGTACATGTGCTAAACTTCGCATTTATTAACTCATTACGATTATTTCGGCAAAAAAGCGCATCTGAAACAACAGCGGGGAACCCAGGTCCACAGTAATCTTATACATTGAGACGCCAGTAGCTTATTTCTTAAAAAAAAACCTTTGTGATCGCAAATTAAAAAATGTATTTAAAATTTTATTAATATAGGCACCTTGCACTGGAACTCTGTTCATACATGAAGTATGCATTATAAGCGTCACAATAATCGATAATTACCGTACTCCTACTTATCTTTTCGTAGTATGCAGATAATCCGATCAAGATTTCGCGCGCTTTCGAGGGTTGATCTGCATACTACGAAAAGATAAGTAGGAGTACGGTAATTATCCATTATGGTGACACTTATGTATATTGCATACTTCATGTATAAACTCCGTTTCAGTGCAAGGTGCCTATACTTTTTAATTAAAAATACAAAAGAAACTTATGCGTTTATTAATTTAGAATTACAAAAAAAATTTTATGAAATAAGCCCCAAACGCTATATACACTCCGCGTCTGAGCAGGGATCCAAATTCAAAAGGGTAAACCGAACTCCAGTGCAACGTGTATAGGCACACCAAATAATTTATTCCACTGTCAAATATAACCTATTAATTTTAGCTGTCGCTCACTTTTAGCTTCGAAACTGCGTGAGATACGAACGACTATATTATTGGAAACCTAGAATGTATTTGGATTTTATTGCAATAAATTGCGAACACTAGTAGCAGTTCAAGGGAGATTTCGTCTTTTATATTTATATTATATTATTACATTAATAATTGATCATTCAACATGGATTTGGTTTTAATAAGCGAGGAACGAAGAAGAAGGTCTATTCGGCAACACGTGGCGGTAAGTATTAAATTCAACTTAGTTTTAGTACATTATTATAAGTTTTGTTCATTATATTTTAATTGTCCTAACAAATACGTAGCAAAACATTGAAAATAATTTTGTAATAAAAAACAACCACCGTGCTATTCATAAAACTTTGACCCGGTCCACTTTGTACTGGGTCCGTTTTGATCATCGGAAAAAAGGACTGGTTCGTTTTTGTTTCACCCTGTTTTGGACTATTTATGGCTTTAAATTTTCAAGTTTTCACATTGAAAATTCAAAATTACAAGTAAATTTTGGATTTTTAATGTGAAAATCCGAAATTAAAAGCCACACAAAATTCGAAAAACAGGATAAAACAAAAACAGACCCAGTCCACTTTTTCGATGATCAAAACGGACCCAGTACAAAGTGGACCGGGTCCACAAGTTTTATAAATAGCACGGTAAGAATTTAAAAATTAATTTTTTACACTTTAAATATAAACTTTTCATTTAAGATTTTATATTTCTAAGCGTGAATTAATGAATCTTTGGTTAAATAATTTATGGAATTTCTAACCCGAATACAGAAGCCATATCACAAAAGAATAAGTTTGATTTTTTGCACAATTGAGTAAATATTATATTAGCCTGTAATTTTTTTTTATTCTTGTCAGTGGCATTTTACTTGTGTCATTCATCTAATGTGTTTTGTATTTCAAGGAGTGTAATTTCTTTTTTGTATAAATAATTAAGGGAATTTTTAACCCGAATACGAAAGCCATATCACAAAAGAATATTTTTTTTCTTTTTACACATTTAGATAAATATTATTAACCTGTAAAAATTGATTCTCGTCAGTATCATTTCGTTTGTGTACTTCTTCTAATGTGCTTCGTATTTCAAGCAGTGTAATTTTTTCTTTGTAGATATAATGCTAACAATTGTTTGCAAAGTTTATTTTTAAGTATTTTTATTTATTTGTTTTATTTGTAATTAAATATTTTGATTTCCTGGACACGGGAAGCTTTTGCTTTGCGACATTTTTTAAGATATTCTAATTTCATAGATACTTTTTATTTCTAACATTATTTTACCGTTTTCCTGAAGTGTGACTTACGGCAAACCGTGTATATATTATTATAGTTAACGCATGCAGGAATTCATATCATGCCGCCGAGACCTAGCACAGTCATTTTTTCCACAAGGTTAAAAAAACCTCGAAACTTAGTTTTTTAACTGTTTTTATTTTTTGAATATATATATAGTCAAAAGCACCCGTGGCAAAGGCGAACAAAAACACCCGCACACAAGGCGAAAAAAAACACCCGAAAAGAGCGCATGACAAACATTATGCAGCGGCGTTTATTTATTACGTTATCAGTATTGTATATAAAACTTGTTGCGCAGAATTTTTTTAAATTTTGACGTAATTATTTCATTAATTTCTTCATTAGTGTCTTAAAAAATTAATCCGGAAATTTCTGAAAACGATTTTTTTTTATTGTAATCATATTCGTAGTGCTGTATGTCAAGCCAAGCGTTATTATTTTATTTTTTCGAAAAAAACATTTCTATGACATTCGCGCAAGGCGGAAAAAAAGCACCCGAAAGGAGCGCATGACAAATATCATGACGCGGCGTTTATTTATTACGTTATCATTATTGTATATAAAACTTTTTGCACAGAGTTTTTAAAGATTTTAACGCTATTATTTCAGTAATTTTTGCAATAGTGATCGAACGTCGAAATTTGCCATTTGTTAACGATTATAGTATACTGAGGAAAAATAACGAATTAAAAATCTATCAAGATTCAATAAAAGCTAAAAGTTTTGTGTCCAATTAATTGAAACGCGTTGACCTTTTTTCATATTTAATAAATTATTATGTAATATTGGGAAAAAACGTGTTGGATGTGCGCCGCCAAATTAGCCGCCAAACTGCCGCCATTTAGGAACTAAGGAGAATCACGACACGACGGTTAATTCAATGTACACAAAGGTCCCGATAAGAATTAAAAATAATTTTTATACGACCGGACATGCAGAAAAAAGTATACACAACCAGTTTGTTTTTTTTTTATTTAGAAAATTTGTTTTATGTTTATGTTATTTTCTGAAACACATGACGCAACTAAATAATAATTGGTTACATAACCGCTGAAAACTTGTTTTTAAAACTTTTCTTGCTCGCGGGTTTATTGTTTATTTCTTCCTGGCGGAAAGCGGTTACACCCTTAATTTTAGCCTGAACGAATTTAGCTTTAAGTAATTAAAGTGAAAAAATTTTATAATAAGACGGTTTTAACTAATTCATTGTTGATTTTTCTAACTTTAAAATTTACAAAAATGTTTTATAAATATAAACTCGCTTTTACTCGACTTTTTTTAAGGTTAAGTTAACGCGTTACTAAGCCTAAGCAAAGCCTAAAAAACAACCTACACTTTCTTCGCGCAGCTATTTGTTAAAGTTTAGGTTGTTTTTAAGGCTTCGCTTAGGTTTAGGAACGCATAGGTTTAACCTTAAAAAAAGTCAAGTAAAACCGAGTTATCCTATATTCCACGCTAAAAAGTTCGCGCGGTGCGCGCTGAAAATTGGTAACTGCTTTTATATTGATAGCTATGCTGCTGGATCAAAATGCCCCACAGCGCAATAGGCTATAGTCTGCTCAGCCACTTTCTAAAAAAGAGATCTCCGTGAAGAAAAACAAATCGGTTTCGTTTTCGATTCTTTTGTAGAATAAAAAAAAAGATTAACAGTTTTTTGTACTATAAAAAATTGTTTAAAGATGTAAATACGAGATTAACATTATTTAATTACATATAACTGAATTAAAACCTTAGTTTTTAAATGGCGGCGGTTTGGCGGCTATTTGGTGTCTGTTTGGTTTGGCGGCAGATTTGGCGGCGCACATCCAACACGTGGACAAAAATAATAATAAAAAAAACTAAAAGGAAAAAAACTTTCATTATTATATATAAAACTTCTGACCGGACCCTTTCGGATTGGGTCCTTTTGTTTTAGTGGGAAAACTGAACCGAGTCCAGTTTTTTTACACCGTCAAAAAATTATCAAAAATGCATTTTTAAAACAAAAAATATGAACTGTTTGTATTTCACCTAAAACAAGTTTTTGAATAAAAATTGTTAAAACAAATTAATGAAAGCGTGCGATGACGATACTAAGCACTGGACCCGGTCCAAAAAGTGAACCCGGTACAGTTTTCTGGTCAAAGCAGACGAACCCAGTCCGATTGAACCCGGTCCAAAGTTTTGTGAATACGATTGTATAATTGGAAATATTTTAAAACTAACACCGCCAATATATCTGCTAATTTTAACAAACGGAATAAGAAGGTGTGTAAAATATTTTATAGTATTGTGATTATTAATAGAAAAATCGCATATTAAGAGTTCATACAAATTTGAAGCCAACACACATTGCTTTTCATTATTAGCATTTATTACACAGCAGATCAAAATCAATTTTATTTCATTTTTCATCTATTTACTTTGCAAACACTTTAAAATTTAATTTTATGTTTATAAACCAAATACAAAATTTAATTTTATGTTTATAAACCAAATACAAAAACTGATATTAAACTATTAAACTATACACAAAAGGGATTGGACTAAAAGATATATCATTGCAAAGCTTACATTGGGGGAATATCATAAAAGGGTTTAAATTTAAAAAACAATTACATGGACATCTTTAGACTGGACAACACATTTTCACTAAAGGGTGACCTATGGATTTCGGAAGTTAAAAAAATTCAGTATTTGAATTGGCTCAAACTTATTGGTAAGAGTATGTAATTAGCCAATGTAAAGCCAGAATATCATGTTTTTTGGAAAAATGAACATGGGCGTCTTTATGTTGGAAAACGTTTTTTTTACTAAAAGGGGGAATAACCGTTCTCCTCAACAATAAAAGGGATTGGGCTAAATGAGATATCATTGCAAAGCTTACATTCCAAGGAATGTCATAAAGGGTTGAATGTTTGAAAAAATAAATATCAAGAACATTTTCGTGCTGGACAACGTATTTTCACCAAAGGGGACCCTTCTACCCAACCACAAAACGGATTGGTCTAAATGAGGTGTCATTGCAAAGCTTACAGTCTAGGGAATGTCATAAGTGTGTTAAAATTAAAAAAAAATACATGGACATCTTTATGCTGGAAAACATTTTTTTACCAAAGAGGGAAGGATCTTCCTCCCTAAGCACAAAATAAATTGGGGTAAATGAGATATTATGAGAAACCTTTTATTAGTTCAAGGAGCGTCACAAGGGAGTTGAAATTAATAAAAAATTATATGGACATCTTTACGCTGGACAATGCATTTTCACCAAAGTAGGAAGGACCCTTCTCCCCAACGACAAAATGGATTGGGCTAAATGAGATATCATTGCAAAGGTTACAGTCACGGGAATGTCATAGAAGGGTTGAATTTTGAGAAAAAAATTAATAAATGAATATAAAAATATAGAAAAAATTGTTTGTCAGCCGTATGGCTGACACGGGCTACTTGTGCGGTAAAAATTACATTTTTTTGTATTTTGGCGTCCTTAGTATTTGATTCCTTGTACACCGAAAGCGTTTCGCTTGCGGCTCTCTTCAAAAATGTTGCTCATTTCAGGATAGGCCACTTGCAGGGTGAAGAACAATCCCACACCCAAAATGGCCGCGCGTTCTTGAGCATCCACGGTCACCTCCGGTTGATATCTAAACAAAACATCGAAATAATAATCAATAATTCAATAATAAAAAATCAATAAACAAACAACTCCATTCCCAAAATGGCCACATGACAAATAAATAAAATTTAAACTAAGTTGTGTAACCCATGACACAATATAAATAAGGTGTGAAAAAGTCATAAGTTCCGTTCTGGTATTAGATTTAGGGTAGTTGCCTAATAAGATTGAAGCTGAACAATTTTAAAGCCAATTACGATACCCCAGTTAAAGATGCTGCAGCAAAATATTAAAATTAAGTTAAAAACAAGCTAAAATAAAAAGATTTTAACTTTAAACTGCTCGAAAATTGCTCGACTTTAAGTTTTTTAGGCTCTATTGACCTTGACCCCGTACCCTGGCATACCGTTCCTGTAATCACCGTTTCCTTAATTCCAAAAATGTATAAGTTGCTACACCCTTGTGGTATTCTTATCTGAGAGGTTTTTTTTTTAATTTACGTTCATCATAGTCATATACCGTGGTGAGTCGTGTTTTTCTTTGACCTAATGGAACATAATTTTGACCAGAGAGTTTGTACTCAACGGCGGTTATACAAGAATATCATTACCGTTTAGCTATTAATACACCGTAGCAGATTAAATTTATATTCAGATTTTTATGTTTTTATTTAATGGTGTTTAAAATAGGATACGTAAGACCAAATAAACCAAATAACTTAATGGCAAAACGCATATTACCACCGTAAAGCATATCTAATTCATCCAGCAAACTGTTTTGCAGCTGTTGAATTTCACAAGCCGCACTACGTCGGACGCGCGTTGTCTCACTGTGCAACGAATAGGACTGAAATAGAGTGTAGAGTTGGCTAGCGGGCAGGATGGTTAGAACTAAAATATTTTTTTAAACTATTTCAGTTTAACACAGTTTAAAACACCAAAATATAAAATAGAAAAGGATACAGTACAGGGATTTTGGAGCCATAAACAGCGAAGTACGAGTACATAAATCTTGTGGCCGTAAATATGGCGATCTATCGAGGCACACGCATTTCATTTCTGATAACTTTTCGCATGGCAAAAATAATAGGCGGTGACCGAAATTAAAATCGCCGAATTTAAGTCAGTTGCCCTTCGAAAAATTTGACCATCTAGAGCCTTTTATGTGGTTACCTTACGCGGTAGCAGTTGTTAGATCCGATCGGTGCGTATTTGGGCTGAATGAACGCCAGCGGTACGCCTTGGAAATTTTTGACGTCGTAAGAGCAAGAGTCGAAAACCATTCCGAAACATTTCGCCGTCAACAATCGGCAAGACACCCGCTCCTCAAGTTGGAAGTACAATCCGGCGTCTTTGCCTCGCGTCTTGTAAACGGTGTATTTCGGCTGAAACGCTGTTATAAGTTTAGATTTATAATAGGTACGCGGTCTTTAGAACCACAAGCAGGGAACTTAGAGTCATCGGAAATTTTTGGGAACTTAGAGCCACGAGCAATGGGAACTTGGAGATTTTAAGAAAAAAATGGTTTGGGCTTAGATTTAGGCTTCGCTTAGGTAAACGTTTTAGCTATTACTATTTTCGGCTCCAAGTTCCCAATTAGGAGCTCAAATTTCCCCACTTACGGCGTCGAGTTCCCTATTTTTGGCTTTAAGTTCCAGCTCCAAGTTCCCTTGACTTCATCGACCCTAAATTTTATAGTGGGTTTTACAGTTGATTGAGTTTAGTTTTACAGTTAATTTAGTTTTACGGTGTATTTTGGCTAAAACCTGTTAAAAAATTGGATTTTTATAGTGTGTTTTACAATTAATATAAAACACACTTAATTTTTATATATCAAAAAGTATTAGTGTATCTGTTATAATTACTAAAATTTCTGAAAGCCCGTTTTAAAGCCATTCAAATGATAATAGATTCTACTTAT
This sequence comes from Microlaimidae sp. YZB2_3, assembly GCA_030248175.1. NCBI lineage: Eukaryota > Metazoa > Nematoda > Chromadorea > Desmodorida > Microlaimidae > Microlaimidae sp. YZB2_3. Next base: position 42,271 of record JASAMX010024803.1, read on the forward strand.
TCCGAAAAAATTCAAGGTGTTTGCAGCCGAGGGAACTAATTTGAAATTTGATTTAGGTTTGATGGAACCGAGGGAACTTGGAGTTGGAACTTGGAGCCAAAAATAAGAAACTTGGAGCCATAAGTGGGAAAATTGGAGCCATAAGTGGGGAACTTGGAGCCAAAAGTATAAATATAAATTAAAGCTATACCTAAGCCTAAGCAATGTCTAAATCTAAGCCTGAACATATTTTTTCTTAAAGGTGTGGTGCGGAGTCAAACTTTTTGTCTTAGATTTTGATGATTTTTTGTGAAAACCTTACCCCTGTCCTTAATAGCCCTCAAAAGTTTTTCAACAAAATATTTCCAGTGGTTCAGGAGTTATTATTAGCCCCCAAAAACGGCGTTTTTTGACAATTTTGTACGTGAACGATTGCTTAATGAGTATAATGATTTAAGATAAAAATTATGTACTCAAAGAAAGCGGCTACTTTTTACTTTAATTTGATACCTTGATCGTTAAGATCGGTGCTGTAGTTGTCAAGATATTGCGTTTTTTGTACAAAAAACCCTGGATTTTTTCGCTAAAAAACACGAGACAAGGAAAAAAGGTTCGTCAACTTCACAAAATCACTGCCGTCGTTTGGTGTTTTTAACAAAAAAGTTGCGGGTTTTTTGTACGGGAAACGCAATATTTCCACCAATATCACACCAATCTTAACGATCAAAGTATCAAATTAAAGTAGAAAATAGCCGCTTTCTTTGAATACATAATTTGGAACGTAAATCGTTATACCCACTGAGCAATCTGTCACGTACAGAATTGTCGAAAAATGCAAATTTCGGGGGTCATAACTCCTGAACCACTGGAAATATTTTGTTGAAAAAATTTTTGTGGGCTATTGGGGGCAATAGTAAGTTTTTCACAAAAAAGTTATCAAAATTGAAGACAAAAAGTTTGACTCTGCACCGCACCTTTAAGGACTCAAGTTAAGAGCTCAAGCTAAGGGCTCCCATCGATCGCGGTTCCAATTTTCCAAAATTGTTCCTTGGCTCCAAGTTTCCTACTTGCTGCGCTACAGACCCCGTACCTTGGAATTAAAAGCCAAAACTGGGAACTTGGAGCCGAACGTTTGAAATTGCTAAAACCTTTTCCTAAACCTATAATCCTAAAGGCTGGTTCATACTTATGACAAAACGTCCGTTGGACTTTGTCCAAAGGACAAACACAGCGTCAAAACGTCCTTTGGACTTTGTCCTTTGATCAAAATCCAAAGGAAAAAATCCAAAGGACCACGTGTTCACACTTTTTGTCTTTTGGACTTTTCCCTTTGGATTTTGTCCTTTGGACTTTGTCCAAAGGACAAATCTCAAGTAGCATTCATACTTTGTTCAAAGGAAAAAGTCCAAAGGACGTTTTGGCTTGTCCGTTAACGTTTTGGCTTTTTTTTAATTTTCCTTTGGACTTTAACCAAAAGACGTTTTGTCATAAGTATGATGATACTTATCATCAGTCATAAGTTTTGGACACCACTGGGATTTATCATCAGTAATATACGTAACTAAATATTGAAATTGAAGAAAAAATCTTAATTCTCAATAAACGTTTTAACTTTTCCTTTCATCACAATAATCAAAATTTCACTCACTTCACGGCTGGACTTGGAGCGATTAATTTTGTACAGAGGTGAAGAGTCCGAGGCGACGGAAATGTGTCCCACTGTTGCCTCGGTAAGTCCCGTGTTTCGCCCCCGCCCTGGCCAAGACACGACCATCATCTCGCTGCTACTCTCCGGAAGTCTCGGGTTCATAACTGTGAACCCGTTTTGCTCCCGGATTTCCGCCGTGTACAAAACGTCCATTCTGTAATAGAATATATACGGCAATTAACTTAATTTCGGCCAGCCTTAATTTCGGCCACCGCTTGTTATTTTTGCTATGCGCATAATTATGAAATGACATGCGTAAGGCTAGATAATTGACATGACAATCAATCCAGCCATACGCAGTTCATTCATTATTTTATGCAATGGAAAAATAACAGCCGGTGTTCGAAATTAAGGCCTGGTCGACTTTAAGTTAGTTACCCTACACAATATTATATATTAGTCATGTTTCTACAAACATCGAAACATTTAATTTAGAAAACAAATTCTAATAAATTTTAGAACAAGCATTTAATATTAGTTTTGTTTCTATTTTGACCGCGCTCCAGGTCTTCTTTGCACTCTTATTCAGAATTTCAAAGTCTGTGTAAAAATGATGTAGTCTTAAAGGATTCAGGTGAGCAGAATTCGCAAACGGTGCGGTTGATGTGTTTACTGAAAAAAAGCACCCGTGCAAAGGCGGGAAAAAAAGCACCCACGCGCGCAAGGCGGAAAAAAAGCACCGGAAAGGAGCGCATGACAAATATCATGACGCGGCGTTTATTTATTACGTTATCAATATTGTATATAAAACTTTTTGCACCTTTGTAGAATTTAAAGATGCCGAATACAGTTACAGAAACTTTAAAAGGTTCCGCTCATTTGAACGTCGAAATTAACCATTTTTTAACGATTATAATATACTTTAGAAAATTAAGGATCAACTAAAAGTTAATCAACTAAAACGTTTTGTACAATCAATTAAAACGCTTTGGCCTTAATTCATATTTATTATGTAATATCGGACAAAAATAATAATTGGAAAAAACTAAAACGAAAAAAAATTTCATTAGTATTCATAAAACTTCCGACCGGATCCATTCGGACTGGGTCATTTTGTTTTCGCGGGAAAACTAAATCGAGTCCAATATTTTTACATCGACTAAAAATTATCAAAATGCATTTTTAAAACAAAAAAAATATGAACTACCTAAAACAAGTTTTTGAATAAAATTTGTTAAAACAAAATAATGAAAGCGTGCAATGACAATATTAAGTACTAGAATCAGTCCAAAAAGTGGACCCGGTACAGTTTTCTGACCAAAACAGAAGACTAACTGCAGTTGCCAGTCACAAGACTGGCAACTGCAGTTATCTAATCACAAATGTGAAGTTCTTCATATTCGAAATCATAGCAAAGAGTTAATTTGTAAATATAAGCTTGGTAATAACGTACTTGCAACTACAGAATTGGTGCGTGACCTAGGTGTTTATATATCCCATGATCTGAAATTCTCTAAACACTGTGAAATCACAGCAAAAAAAGCTATGAGAGTGACATCACTAATTTTTAGAACATTCAACTCAAACTCTAAAAATAATTTTCTCAGAGCATATAAGTCCTATGTTAGACCAATTCTGGAGTATGTTAGTGCAGTTTGGAACCCTTATTTACAAAAGGATATAAACATTTTGGAAAAAGTGCAACAAAATTTCACTAGACGTTTGTTTTATAAATGCAAGTTGTTACCTGTTGGTTATGAACATAGACTGAATTACCTAGGTTTAGAAAGATTAAAGGATCGAAGAGACAAAATTGATTTATATGAGTGCTTTAAAATTATACATTGCTTAAACAATTTGCAAGCCAATGATTTTTTTAAGTTTAACCTGCAGCCCACCCGTGGTCATCCATTTAAATTGGCAATGGAAGAGTGCCGAATTAATGCAAGGAAATTTTCTTTTGCAAATAGGGTTGTTACACCTTGGAACAATCTACTCCCATCTCAAGTAACTGTCGATTCTTTGGATACATTCAAGAAGAGTTTTGGAACTGACTTAAATAAGCGCTCTTTTTGAGCCTTTAAAGTCATATCAGATAGCTATGTTCATTGATAATTAGTTACAATTGTGATTCATATTGGCGGCAATTAAGTCGCAGATTTGATTATTGTTGATGAAAAAAAAAGAAAAAAAATAGAAAAAGAGAAAAAAAAAATAAACACAATGAAATGATGAAAACAGAAGAATTAAACTATGCATAAACTATGCTTAGTATGATATTAATTCTGTTATCTGATCATTAAAAATAAAATAAAATGAACTCGGTCCAAAGTTTTTTGAATACCGTGTATAATTGTAAATATGTTGAAACTAACACCGCCATCAATATAACCTAAAAAAAGCTGCTAAAATTAACAAACAGAATTAGAAGGTGTGAAAAATTTCTTAAATATTTTACAGTATTGTGATTATTAATAGAATAACCGCATATTAAGAATTTAAGTTCAAATACAAAGAATTTAAATTTAAAGCTAACACAGATTGTTTGTCATTTCTAGTATTTATTACCAAGCAGATCAAAATAAATTTTATTTCATTTTTCATCTATTTAATTTGCGAATATTTTTAAATTAGATTTTATTTTTATAAACCAAATACAAAAGTCTACAAATTTTATAAAATATTAATGCATACATGCTACTAACTTATAATAACAATAATATAATAACGTAATACTTTACAATAAGTTATAACGTAATAATATCATACTTATAACGTAGTAAATAAACGCCGCTTTATGATATTTCTCATGCGCTCCTTTCAAGTGCTTTTTTTCTGCCTTGCGCGCGGGTGCTGTTTTTCCGCCCTTGCCACGGGTAATTTTTTTCCGCCACCCGGTTAATGAATAAATAAAACTTTATTAGTACATGCCATACTTTAATTGACATACACTAATAAAGTTATTGTATACATCGACCGCACCACCACCAGCGAGATATGATCACCTGAAGTCTTTTAGTCCACAACATTTTTGTACAAACTTTAGAATAAAATAGTTTATTAAACGTGGAGGGTATCAGTTAAAAACATAAATGGGGGCTTGTACATTTATTTTTAAAAAACTCACTTTCCAACTTGTTTAATGACAAATGGAACTGGGCTGAAATCCGTTTGGTTTCGAAATGCGAATCGCGTAATGGCTTTATTTATAGCTCTAAAATACATTTGTAGTTTATTCATGAATAATAGTGTTTGAAGAAATTGTGTATTGTGCAATATCGGTGTCCACAAGAACGGTTCTTAAAATAATTTTTGCTTAAATAAGCCTCTGTTGAAAAAACAAAATTTATAAAACGAATTTCTTAAATTGATTAACTGGTTCAGTAATAAGCCCTGGCTTTATTGACTTTACGTGGGCGTTAGTTAGTTTTAGCTGGCATAAAAAAGTCATATTTATAGGATTTTTTAAGAGTTTTATATCAATTATTTTTAAATCAATATATTTGTTTTCGTCAATCAAAATAAATTTTTTCAACGCTGTTTTTACATTTTTTTTTCATTGTGAATATGCCTGACGGGATGAGCTCTAAGTTTTAGGGAATTTAAAATAGGCACAAAATTTGACCTATCCAACGGTCTGAATTCTAGTGATTTCTTCATAGAATATTTTAATCAGTCTATAGTTTTGATTTCAATATCCATTTCCAAGTGTTTAGGGCGACAATAATAAAAATACAAATGAAA